>MNCI01014202.1:51892-67742 GCA_015680685.1 Gnetum montanum
GGGGGGGGGGGGGGGGGGGGGGGGGGGGGGGGGGGGGGGGGGGGGGGGGGGGGGGGGGGGGGGGGGGGGGGGGGGGTTGGGCATTACGTCCTTCGGGGATGAAATCATGTTAGGATAGCAATGGCTCCTGCATCGCCTAATGCATCCACACGGGAAACTGAGCCAGTGGGCCCGAATCATTAATGAAAAGTACATGCAGTGGGAGGCTAGGATGCGTGCTTCGTGGCCTTAGCAGACGATCTACCAGCACGCACGAATGATGCTAACCTAGGGTTGGCTGGACCTCGAGCCGCGTGCCCTGTTGTCAGCGAAATATCCGTCGAAGGATGGTTGGCAGCAGATTTGGCGTGGGTGGCTCCTTGAAAAAATAAAAATCTTTTTATGGCTCGTATGGTCTGATGCGCTCCCTATGCGCATTGTTCTGCGTAGGTGTGGCATCATGTAGGATGACACCTGTCCTTGCTATGGCACCATGCCCGAGACGATTGAACACTTTGCCTATGACTGCAGCTACATGCGCGCCACTTGCCGAGAGGCAGCGGTGGCCCCCTCGATGCAGCTGATCGACGACTCTTGGGCGTCGATGCTTTTATGGGTGGCTTGGAAGGCGTGCAACTGCATAGTGTTCCATCAGGATAGGCTGCCCCCCAGCGGCTAATTGCTCAGACCTGCCATGCGTGGAAGGAAATCAGAGCAGCCATGGGTATAATGCCAACGTTTGAACCTGACTGCATTGCCTTCCAGGAAGATGAGGAGCTCTGGCTGCTGGTTACCTAGTGCGGCTGGTCTGGCCCACTACAGTGGCTCATCGGTGACCTGGATCTGGCTGATGATGCATTTTTTGCTAACTGGGATGGTGACTAGACCACTTTCCGAGTACACGAGATTCGCATCATCGAATCTACTATTGCCAGCTGTCTGGGGGCCCAAGCCGCTAGAGAAATCATTTTGCCTACCACCTGTGGCCTACAGGATGCTGAGCTCTTTTTTGATGGACCCGTGCCATGAACGTAAAGCTGACAAGTTCCCAGATCTTCCCTCCCCTATATCTGGGCTCGAGCAGCCAATCTGGTGGACCATTTTTTTCATCCAATTTGGCAATGGGTCTAAACTTCAGGGTTTACACTTTGTCTTTATGCCTTGTTTGAAGTTAGGCCTCCAGATTAACCTCCTGCATTTTTTCTTGGAGGTTCTCCTTCTTAAACGACGCGGCCTACATTTGGGATTGATTTTGGCTCTATGGAGGGGGGTTGCCCCTACCTGCCCCCCTGATGCCCCCCTTGACTCTTCGGCCTCACCCAGTCAGGGGATCCATTGGACTCTGCCAACGACAACCTTCGCGTGGGGACGCTGCTGTCTATGTCTCCCTGCTAGTCTTATTAGGACAGCTTCCCCCTTGCCCCCCAACAACCGCTCAAACTGGGTTGAAGAGCTACAACAGGCTGAATAGAGAGTCACAATCGCTATGCGGGAGGTGGAGCAGCGGGAGTGGGAGGCGAAGTGGAACAAGGTCCTTACCCAGTCTCGGGCTGACCTGGAAGCCCAGTTCCACGAGCGGGAATAGGAACAGATGAGACAACATGAGCTAATGGTGGAGGCTGCTCAGGCTCGACTTAGTGATAAGATCCGGGCCCAGGTATGGGAGGAGTTGAGATAGGAGGACGCGGCCCGTAGAGCTCAAGAGGAGGCGGAGAGGGCGGAGCATGAACACTTACAGGAGGAAGAGGAATAGAGGTAAAGACAGCTTGACCGGGCACACGAGCACTGTACCTGACAGTGGCTTGGGGGGGGGGGGGGGGGCAATGCCTGTACCTCATCTTGGGCATCAGCTGTGAGAGCTCCTGGGGAAGCTACGGAAAAATATCTGATGAACCTCGGCGCGTTTCCATCCGGATGCGGGGGATTCACCGATGGACCGGAGCAGGCGGGAGTTCACTATGCAAGGTATCCAATAGGTGGCAAATTTCATGGACACCAAGGAGCATCGTAACACCTTGGACTTGCTCCATGAGCTTGAATGTCCGCATTGTGCTTGTCGTCATTTGTAGACTCGCCCCTAAGGGCCCCTCCCCACCGGCAACACGGGTTCTTTTTGCTTCTTTTTCCCCTGCCTCCCCCTTTCTTTTTTATTAGTGGGGGTGTGCCCCCCCCCCCCTCCCCCTTTCTTTGTTATTAGTGGGGGTGCGTCCCCTCCCCCTTCTTTGTTGGTGGTGGTGCACCCCTCCCCTTTCTTTTTCAAGGGAGCAACCCCCTAGGGGAACATTTGTCAATTGGGGTGCTGTTGTTTTGCATGGGGGCTTCCAGCCCCCCCCCCCCCCCCCTCTTTTTTTTTTTTCTCTGTGGGCCATTTCTGATGACCCTCGAATTGTATACTCTTGTACTATAATTCTTCAGTAATACAATCCTAAACATTTTCTCAAAAAAATAAAAAATAAAAAATTTGTGTATTGACTTTGTTGAATATCCATTTTTTGCCCCCTATCTATTTCTAATGAAGATTTTGTGATGTTTTTTTTATAAATATAGTTGGAGAAAATGTTTAGAGAAGTTGATCATGATGGTGATGGTGATGAACTCAGTAATCTTCTTGCATACCATAATGGAGAGTAAGAAAATCCAACAACTTTTTAATCTTGTATCTCTGTTTGAATAGACCCTCTCAAACACATTGACCATTTTTAAAATTCTCCTTAATAGTGTTGCATCAAATTGGGTTAGAAAATTGACGTCAAGTCAAAGGATACATTCCTCTGTTATTGATTTTTATACAATTATAAAGCAGCAGGGCTACTGACTAAAAGATATAGCAAGGTCTACGTTAGATGATAGTAAACATAATGCAAGAAAGATTGTTATAATTATTTTGAAGGGGAAGTTTAAACACCTTATAGAAATTATTACTATTTGATGGGACGCGATATCACATGAGCTGCGATATCACGTCGTCCCCTGCGATATCGCGTACCCGATATCGTGGTCCGCCGCCATATCTATAAATAAGAGGTGGCACTCACCTTATTCCACATCCTAGGCATAAAGTAGTGAAGCTCTGGCAGATTGATCACTCTAGAGATAGAATAATTTCCATGTGCCCACAGTAGGAGTCCCCAAGTGAACGGATCTTTATTCGAGCAGCTTTGTACCTAAACGCAAGTTGTGTACGACAATAAAGACGAGCTGTGTGGATAAACCTTGTAGTGCATGGATAAGTTTTATTTATTGTTATTTATTACATGTTGTTAGCGCGGCATGAGTACAACTTGAGTACGAGCATTGACAAATGTGTATGGCCAATCAAGGAATCGGCTACTCATCACGATTAGGCTTCTTCACCCTCAACTCCAAGATCGTGGGATAAGTATGACTTGGTTACGAGCATCCAAGGATGTGTACGGCTAGCCAAGGAACGGATGCTTATCACACTTAGGATAGTTAAGTGCCTCAGTACGCCTGCTTTAAGCACATGCATTACGTGTGGTAATCCCAGTAACGATTAGCATTTGGTAGCCACAGTTGCACAGTTCATGGTGTGTACAGCAAGTGGGAATGGATGCTGATGCTAGGACTTAGTGCTGTAGTTAGAGTTAGTTTTAGTCTCTCAACCCTTCACCTCTTAGCATAGGAGAAAACCAGAAAATACCAAAAAAATCATATACCTCGGACCTACTTAACCATGCACCATCACAACAACAAGTAAGTCTAGGAAGACAACGATTAATTAACCCCAAGTATTCCTTGCGGCGTTTAGGCATTTAGTCTGCAGAGTTCGACCGGATTGTGCGTGCTATGCTTGTTTCGTATGGTTGCGTGTAGGGATACCCGCCACTCATCACTATTCTTGTCATCCACTTGTGCAGCTGAACATTTTCCTCTCTCTTTTCTCTCTTTTGACCAATTTTCTTCTACAAATTTCCTTTTTTTTCTCCTTAACTAATAGTAGGATTCAATGGATAATGGATTCTCCTTAACTAAATGTGTTACAATCTCTTACGGGATAAGTGCAATGCCTCACACTCACACACAACATTGCAATTTCTTGTGGGATAGGTGCACAACATAATACAAGATAACATAGAAATAAGAAATGGCTCCTTATTTATGTCCTTGATGGTCCAACACCATGCTATCTAGACATAACCTACTTTGTTAAGGTTGTCATGTCACAATTCCACACATCTAATTATTTAACTTATTATAGATTAATTATTTTTATATAATAACTAAAATAGGAATTGATTAATTTTTGAGAGGTTGATCACTCAACTCTTCTTATTTTTGTAGTTTAATGACACATTGGATTGGAAAATAAAAGGGAAATTTGAGTTGTATTCACTGCATAAACTGTTAACTCTACTTGACCAAATAGTTCCAGGCCATGTAAGCATGACAACATTTTAATAGAGTCTCTTCATATGGTGAAACAACTCCTCAAAACACACACAAAGCAAGAAAAATAATAATTAGCAAAGGGAGGAGCTTTGTACCCAAAAAAGCAAAGGAAAATGGAATGCAAAATGGCCCTCTATGAGTTTCCTTGCCTTGGTATTTATAGTTTTTAGAATGGAAATGAAGAGGTGTGTTAGCGCCTTGGTGCTAGCGGCTTGATGTTAGCACACAAGATTACCTTTCAACCACCTTTCCAAGGAAATCTTGTCGGAAAGGTTTAGGGATGCACTAGCATCAAGGAGGCAACATAGGAGGTGTGTTTGCTCTAGGGAGCCAGTACATCCCCATCACCAAAAGCTTGATTTCATATTCAAATGTTTCCAGAGTTGAGTACACATGTCTCAATCGACCTCTCCAAGCTTGTAAATGATCCAAAATCCTCAAGAGATGTCAAGAAATGGTCGTAACAAGGAAAAGTGGGAAAGGAAAGAGAAAACACCTATACAAGCTCAAAGGGACTAGCACATCTTGCCAAACTAAGTCTAGACTAACATGGATGCCTCATCACATTGTGTTGACATCATGGGTGTATCATGAGCCTTGTAGTTTCCACTTAGATGCTATGAGTTCATTTTAGATGTGATATGAACATGGGCTAGGAGCACATGACTTTGGTAAAAAGGTTTGTTTAATATTAATAACAAATCCTAAGATCTTGTAGCCAAATGAAGAAGGTGGAGGAAGGAAAATGTGTTGGTGGCAACAATGGAAGTTTTTAAAATTTGGGACCCATAAAACCTCAAAATTTGATAAGAGTGCCCTTAGAAAAATGGTAGAAACAACAACTCATATAGGGAAAGACAAAGTTTTGCAACTATTGGAGGGCATCTCCTATCTATACACATTGTTAAGAATTTCTCGTTTCTCCTTAGAGGCTAGAAACCCTGCAGCCTACTGAAAGCTCTTATACCTTTCCTGGTTCTAATACTACATGTGCTTTTCCAAGTGTTGCACCCTGTTAGGATGCAATGTGTGGGATGTTTGCCTGATGTATTTTCTAAGGTTGTCCAATGACGTATCCTTGTTAATACCCATCACAGAGTATGGACAGTTGCCCAATTTGAACCATAGTCTAGCATTGAGGGCAAGAGTCTTATACTAGTGTTCTCTCATGTTCTTCTCTTCTAGAAATTCCTTTGCACACCTAAATAACTTTTTCTCATTCTATTCTTGTTCCTCCTCCTTTGTATATAGTTGCTTCTTCAACTCTTCCTAGATGCATTCCTTAAGGATGCTCTACTAGATCCTCTTCCATTTCTTATTTCTATTGTGCTTCTTTCTCCATTTCCTATCTCTGCTCTCCCTCCAACCCGCGTGCACACTCCTCGTGCTCCCTCTAGGACTATTTTTTAACCCTCACTTGCTGCTACATCTCCAAGATGCCCTTGCCTAGATCAACCCTGAACTTGTCCTCCATTTCCTTCCTTAGGGCCAACTTTCTCTTTGAGAGCTCCTCTCATAGTTAATGTTCATGCTCCTTTTCTCACTCCCTTGGTTTGTTTGGCATTAGCCCCATCCCTTGTGAAGAGGAACAAGCAGAAACCCTCCTAGGGGAGGCATTCCTTACAACAGAGGAGGCTATTGACCCATGCTTCCTATGTTGTTGTAGATCCTAGTGAAACACCTAGTCCTCTATTTTAGGAGTGGCAACAGTACCAGTGGCCTAGCTAGCCTTCAAAATTCCAAGATTAAGCTCGAATGTCTCCCCTACCACTGTTGTTGGAAAACAACCAAAAAGAATCTAGGGAGGTTAATAGGCTTGCCTAGTTGTAGACAATGTAAAAAGGTGTGGACCCTCTACAATTTGGACATGTTTCCTGAGTATATGAAAAAATATTCAACAAGCTTGGCCATTGCTTGTCAGAGAGGTAGCAACCATAAATGGGGAGCCTAACCACTACCTGTTTTAGGCACATTGCCTTGGAAAAACACTGTTGAATCTTGGAGCCCGTTGGTTGTTGACAGAATAATCTCTCAAAGCCATGGAATGACAAGGTAGGTAGAGATAGCCTCTTTAGTGAACTATGTTTCATCATTTCCCTAGTAAGCAAAGAGACTTGTATCTTGCATGTTGGGCTTCTCCTTGAGAGCTGGGAGTAGTTCATCTTACCTCACCCTAGACACTAGGCTCCATAGCTTTGCATTATTGAAAAATGACTTGCAATTAGGATCCATAGTTGGAGTAATCCTCATCGTGGTAGTGACTTCCCTCCAAATCCTTCAAGTGTTAGACATGGCAGAAGTACATTGGGGCATCAGAGAGCTTTGGAACACCACCACATTTTTTGGTTTTTCAGACAGACTAGAGTAGTGTGACAATAGAACTATCCCCATGCAGCAGGGAGGAAGGATTAAGATTAGAAACACACTAGTCTTGTTGTGTGAAGAGGCAACTGAAACAGAGATGTGTTTGGATTTCTATTGCTTCAACTTGCAAAATGGGCACTTAGCATTAATATTAATGCCCTAGTGTCTTAGAAAATCTTAATTTTCTCAAGCAACTGCCATTTGCTCACAAACTTCTACAGGCTGCAAAGTTGGGAAGACCAACTTCTGGAACTTAGACACATTGGTGCATTGATTCCTAACACATGATAGTGGATCATTATCGGGGACTTCAACCAATGCTTGCATGGCTGGGAAAAGTTTGGGGGTGACGTTGATGACCCTCTTGGCTATCAATATTTTTTGTAGATCCTTCAAGATCATGATCTTCTTGAGGTGGAACTTAAAGGCTACAACTTCACTTGGTGCAACCAACATTAGGGGAGAGAGTGAATCATGACTCAAATTGATAGGGTTTGGGTTAGCACTAACATCTTCATGAATTGTGAGGTTGTGGTTTTCGGTTCGGAATGGTAGGCCTTTGATCACAAGTCTATGGTTTGTTAGGTGGACATGCCTTTGTCCCGTTGGTCCAGTCCTTTCAAGTTTGAGAGGTCTTGGTTATCCAAACCTTGGTTGCAGTCATTAGTTAAAGATATGTGGGCTAGTTATCCAAATCGAAATGGATCCTTGTGATTTCTTGAAACAAGGGCTTTCTAGGCTGAAACATGTGTTTTAGTCCAAGACAACTATAGAGAAATATTTCTTTTGGGCAATCAAGCCAACCTTGAGAGTGAAGCTCTTTGCTATTCAAGCTAGGTAGGAGTAAGGGGATTAGCTACTTGAAGAAGAACAAGCTGCATTATAGGAACTCCAAGAGATTTCGGCAAAGGAGGAATTGTACTAGTGACCGAGGTCTAAAGTCCAGTGGTTGAAGGATGGGGACAAGAACACTAGGTTCTTCTTTGCTAAGGTTAAAGCCAACTTTGGCTCTAAAAGTATTTACCATCTCATACACAGGGGAGAAACCTTCACAAATGTTTCCGATTTTGCTCAAATTTTGCAAGAATATTGGGTTGACATTTGGAGGTACAAAGAAACCCAACCCATCTCAGCCCCAATCTAGTCTATGTTGGTAGTAGAGAACAATAGCTTGATTGCGACATTCAATTTAGCTGAATTGGAGTCAACCATGAGCTCCCTAAAAAATGCTAGCGCCCTAGGTCCTGATGGGTGGCTAATTGAAGTTTTCAAGCAGTATGCTGACATCTTGGGCAGCAATATCCTTGACACTTTCAACCTAATGGTTCAATGGCAGCAAGTGAGGTGCGAAATCAACTACCCTTGAATAGTGCTCATCCCTAAGGTCCCAAATCCCACGGATCCCTCTCAATTTAGACTAATGGGGTGTGCAATACATTGTTGAGACTTTTCAATAAGATTCTTGCCCAGAGATTGACCACACTAATGCCAAAATTGGTGGGCACACAAGAAATGGATTCATTAAAGGATGCTTCATCTAGGACCAAATTATCCTCCTACAAGAAATCTTACATTCCTTGCAGGAAGCTAGGTACCGAAGTATCTATCTTAAGCTAGATATAACTTGTTTGGAAAAACACTATGCCGATGATACTATCCTGTTCTCTAGGGTGATGGTTTGCTAGTCTCATGCATTGAACAGATCCCTTAGTAGGATGGCGACAGTGGTGGGATTGGGGATAAATAGAGGTAATTTTGCTTTGCATGTTTTTAATGTTGATGGATGTGTTAAGGAGGGGGTGTTGGTTGCGTGGGTTTAAGGAATTCTCCCTAGAACATTAACTGAGTCTTATTTGGGCATACCCATGTATGCTTGGAATCAAAAGAGTTTTTGGTTTGGATTGATCCAAAAAATTTAGCAACATATTAGGCACTAAACTAATCGGTTCCTTATTTGGAAGGGACACGTTGTCTTAGCAACTTCAGTTCTCTTGGCTATTACTTGCTTCATCGCTTTTGTTGCCAATCCCCTGATGGCCATTGTTCAGTAGGTGGATTAGTTAATTAGGAATTTCATTTGGTTCATGGGTAAAGGTGGAGAGTGCATGCATCTTATTTGCTAGGACATGGTGGCCAAACTGAAGGTTGTTGGGGGCATTGGGTTTCTAAAGTTCTAAGATGCCATAACCATGGGGCACCAACACTTCATTAACTGCATGATGCAAGTCAATGATTATACAACACAATGGATTCTTGTAATGAGAACTAAATACTAGCAATGGAGAGCAGAAACTAGGCACACATGTTTGGCGGGTGTTATGTAGGCATGCACATATAATGTCCCAAAACAACTTACTGGGGGCACAACCGTGGGACATTATTAAACACAAGTATTCGACAGTTGAGGGTTGGAAGTGTATTTGGGAGGGGAGAATTTTGGAGGAAATTAAAGTCTTCCTGTGGCTTGCGTTGCATGCTATCCTACCCCTTTATTCTTTCCTCCCCGACCAGGGTATAAACATCCCTACTAGTTGTCCCCTTTGCTCTTTCATGTTGGAAAGAATTTTGCACTTAATCTTACAATGTGAATTCTCTAGTGTTGTTTGATGTGCTGCAGCCTTGTGCCCTCCTCTATCCTTGAATGGAGCTTCCAAGGCCATGGCTATGCTGTGGTGCTTGTGGAGGGCACACAATGTGTTAATTTTCTGGTTAGTGTGGCTTCCTCCTCCTGCGTAGATTGTGGTGTTGGGTTTTAGTTGTGGCATGAAGCTGTGAGTATGATGAGTGTCACTCCTATGTTTGAACCCACCTTCAATGACTATCAAGGAAATTAGGTCCTTTTTAATGACCTTTTACTTTTTATATATATTCTAAGGTTTTATTTCCATTTTATTTTAATAATTTTCCATATAATAATTTTTTATTTTTAGCATCTTTGGTTTTTCTTTTAATTTAGCATATACGTACTAACCCTTTTGTTGGAGTTTTGAGTTAGTAGTTATCAAGAATTTGATGGGTTATTGACATATGAAATACTGCTTTGGTATGATATTCTTTGTTTGGATAATTTATATTTTTGTTTAATTATATTTTTATTTTAAATTTTAACTTTTAAATTTGTTTTAAATATATGTTTTAGAGTGTCTCATATTAGCATTTTCATTAGTTATACTTTTGACCTTAGACCTTGTTATTAGTTTGAGCTTAGACATAGCTATGAATTTTCTCATAGGAGATGCCCATTAGGTTAGCACTAAGAAATAGCCCATGTGAGAAAAAATATTTAAAAATCTTTTTAGAATTAAAAATTATTTTTAATTTATTTTTTGCCCCATGAAAGATTCCCTTTATCCAAAGTTGCTAAACTATTGCAAGAATATAAGCCTGGTAATTATCCCATGAGAGATCATTTTTTTGTCTTACCTTGTCAACATATAGGAGATAGAATGAGAGAGGGAGACTCTAACATATTATAGAGGAGCTAGATCTATATCTATGGTTAACTAGATCTATACTATCTATGGAAAGGTTTAGTTACAATTTTAGCATTAGACACTTAACAACTTTTGAGTTATCATCTCTCAAAATTTTAGAACTAGAATTACTATGATTTTTGATAGATAGCAAAGAACATAATATAACCTCGGCTTCTAAATATCTTTTGTAGTACTTCCTTTTTCCAAATTTTGGAGAAATTTCTAAGCTTTCCAAAAATATAAATTTTATTAGCCGATTCTTTGTGAAGTCAAGATAACCAAACACAATTCATTCACTATCTAGAATTCCTTCAGCTTCTAAGGATTGATGAAATGTTACAAAGGGTGGTAGGTTCTACACTTTAGTTGTTCGTATATGGTTTTTTAGGTTACAAGTAGATTTTAGTAAATTTTACTGATTAGTATAAGATTGCATTTACTACCAAGTAGAAACCTACATGTATAAAATAATCTCCTTTCGTTTGTCCAATGTAGAAGCAACTTTTGAATGTGCCATGAATAGAGCTTTCGAAGGTTTAATGAGAAAATTCATAACTATTTATCGAGGTGATGTCATAATATATTCCAAGATTATGAAAGAAAATTTTGAACATATGTAGGCCATTTTTCATTGTTGTCTCATGTATGGAATCTCATTGAATCCTAAAGAGAGCATTTTTTGTTGTGGAGAAAGGTATTCCTCTTTGACATAAACTTTCTCACATAGGTATTAGGGTAGATTGATTAAAGATCAAGAATATCAAGAATCTCATGTTTCCAACTCGTAAGAAGGTATTAAGATCTTTCTTTGGTAAGATTAGTTTTATCAAGAAATTCATTCTAGATTTTATAGAAGTAAGAAAACCCTTACAATGATGTTTAGAAAGGATTAAGAAGTTAAGAAAACTGCTAAACATGAGAGTTCTTTTCAATAAATTAAAGTAGATATTACCCAACTCCCTACCCTAGTAAGTGCTAATTTTTAAAAAGAGTTTTATTTATATGCATTTTCTTCTAAAATACATTAGTAGTGGTCATTATGCAAAACAAAGATTGATGTTCTTTTCATAGGGTTTTATAGTCATTAATTAAAAGATTTAAAGCTTGAATACTCACTCTTAGAAAAACAAGCATATGTAGTTGTTAAAGCAATAAAATATTTTAAGTATTATTTTGGAAAAACATGTGAGGTGGTTTTGTTGCATGAACCACTAGTGAAACAGATCTTGTATCATAATGACTTTTCATCCAAGTGAGGTATGCTAAGCTCTAGCATTCTAATATTGAGTTTAGACCTTGCAAAACAATATAGAATTTTGATTTGGCTAGTCTCCTTTCTAATGTGGAAAAATATTCTCATGTTAAAAATGAAAAGCTTATGCAGACATTCCTTGCTAAGAGTAGAAAGTACTTTGATGATATAGTGTAGGATCTACAAACTAGGTTGGTATCTCACAATCTATTAGACAATCAGAATAGAACCTTTAAAAAGAAAATAATAAGGTTTTTCTTCTTCAAGAGAACATTGTTTAGAAAACATTTCAATGGAATTTATCTTAGGCATATTCCAAATGCTGACATAGAAGAGGTTGTAGCATCATTTCATGATCATCATGGTGAGTATTATGCATCACCAAAAAGCATAACTAGAATAATTGTTAGGATTGATTATTATTATCTGACCTTGCACAAGGATATTGTTGTCACATTAGATCATTTAATGGAGCAGCAGTAAAAGCTAATGAAGCTAAACTAAATAAGATGGACACATCAACAAATTTAGGAGAAACATCTTAGGAAGTTGTTAACACATTTCATCCATTTTATGGAGAAAGAATATGGAATTAATAGATATGGAAAATTGATATATAAAAATAAAAAGAGATGTATTTGAAGACTAATCAATCATGGTTTGTCAGGTGCTAATATCAGACCCTTGATGTTGGACCCTTGACATCGGACCCTTGATGTTGAACCCTTGATGTCGAACCCTTGACATTGGACCCTTGATGTTGGACCCTTGACATTAGACCCTTGACATCGGGCCCTCAATATCAAACCCCCAATATTGGGTACGCAATATCATGACCTAGCTAATGACATCAGATACGTGATATTGTGGTTCCTATGTAAGCCTATAAATACCACATTTAGATGCATAGGAAAATAGTAAGTTTTAGAGTCATTTAGTGTTAGAGTAGAGTCTTTTTGTCATTTTTTAGTTCCTCTCAACTCTTTCCCTAGTGCATGCCCACAATGTGATGATTGTAATTGTACAAAACCTTTATTCGAGTGAGACGTACTTGGACATGTACATGACCGGCAATAAAGATCGAGATTACTTCATCATTGTAGCATTCACTTAGTTTTAATTTCTTCCTATTATTATTATTTATTGCTTTCTTAATTAATATTTCTCTACCTTCATTTCCTATCCTTGTTATTAAATGCAAAATGAGTACGACTTAATCACAAGCATTTAAGTGTGATTACTTGGTATCCCAGTAGCATACCTAAGACATGCACTTGGTAATCCTAGTAGTAGTACACGAGGTTCAAGATGTGTATGGCTGATTAAGGACAAATGCTCATCACACTTTGGCTAGCTTAGATTCTCTTCTTCAACTCCCTCTTAGCTTAAAACGAAGTTATTTTCCATTGTCTCTAGGAGTAGCACTAGTTTAGAACCACATCATACACCTCNCATGATATATCTCTTAGAAAAAAAATTGATTTCAATTAAGTCACACACAAATTCACAACAATGTCTCTCTCACAAGACTATGATAATGCAACAACTAGTAAGGCAATTCATTGGAGAACCAACAAACTATACGATGATGAAGATAAAGTTTGGAGCACTCAATCTGATGTAGGGGTCTCCTATGTACATGAACAAAGACAACATCATTCCAACTCACAAATTCATAACCTACCTAGTGACGATGAACCCCTGCTGGCCACTAAGAACCTAATGCATATACAAGAGGTTGTTTGAATATCCCGTAGGCATCGCAAAGAAAGCCGTCTACCTAGGCTTGATTTAAACAACTTTCCCAAGTTTTTAGGAGGCTATGATTTATATCTACAATATCATTTACAAGCCTTCCATGATGCCTGTGTATGGAACAATATTGATAATGGATGGCAAAAACTTAAGCTCTTTCCTCTGACAATTGTTGGCCAAGAAAAAGTATGGTATAGGTCCTTAAAACCAAAATCAATTCAATGTTGGCCAACAACGGTAGGACTCTTCAATGAAAGATATCAAACTTATGCAAGAGTATCAACCTTGAGGAGACAAATCCAAGAGTGAAAACAAGCACAACATGAACCCTTGTACATGGCCTTAGAAAGATATTATTCGTTGTTAAACAATTACCCAATTCATGGGTTCTCCATGGAAAGGCTAATGTATCACATCATAGATGGACTTTGTAATGAAACAAGGGAAACCCTAGGGATGTATGCCCCAGGTCAACTATACAAACTACGAACCCACCAGTTCCAAGAGCTTATTAAGCAGGTAGCAAAAGAAGAAGGAGAGATGGCTAAATGGAAGAATGTTGAAAGATTTGAACGGGACCAAAATTTCAATTTAACAAAGGTCCATAACCATGAAGAGGAGAAATCAACTCACCTCAAGGAGGTGGAATCATCTTTGCCAATACTACAATCACTAGATGAAATTGAGGAAAAGATCAATAAGATGACAGAATGGATACATGAAAACTGTAGAAAATATGCCAACATTATTAGAGGTAGAACCATAACGAACCAAGAAATAGGATAGAACGCTACTAGACAATTGGAAAGAAGGGTTGAAGAGAATAAGAACTCAACTGTTAATCATACGTATTAATGTAACATTTTCCTATATGATCACCCCAAAGGTCAATGCCCAATCTTGTCACATTTACATGAGCATTGGGAAAGAATGTTACATCTAGAGTTCGTACACAAATACTCTGTTCAATCACAGTGGCAAAAATCCCAGTTGTGGAGGAGACCATCCCCAAACTAGTCACACCCTTCATACCATCCGATCCCAAGTGCCTATTAAGTTCAGCATCTTGTTTCCCCAACTGGGTCAACATCCTCTATCTCACCACATTGTTATCATTCTCCTAAATACTATCAACCCATATCCTATCTAACATGATCACCACCTCATGTGCCTTACACTTTTTCTCAACCTCAATATTCTCATCCTTCACTTCCTTCTACATCGCCACCAATTTTACCAAAAGGTTTTGCAGCACAGCACCAACCCACAAATGTTACTTGTGCTGCTACTATCAACATCAGTGGAGGTACTCAAAAGTATTCTTTCTTCAAGCATGGCCATAAAAAGAAACAGCATGATTCTGAAACCACTACATCCTCCAACTCAGCATAAGCCAAACACTATGGTGCATCTTTCTACTCAAACTCAACACCTTATGTTACCTTATCTGGGCCATTAATCAACACCCTAACAACTATGCAACCGAATGAATATAGCCACATAAGGAGACATATCGATCCTTGCATACCATCTTACTGTCAAGGGTGCCATAGTGGATCAACTCTATATCAATTAAACTCATTTTCTAACTTGCCCCACTATGTCAACTATAATACAGTGTGTGCACCCCAATTTGGGTACATTCCAACCATGACATCAAAAGACACCCAGTGGTTTGGATATGATCGAGTCCCAATATTTCCAAAATGTTTGGATCCAAATCTTCCATTTATTAATTCTTGCCATGATCAAGAGTTTAGCTATGGGGGATATCCCCCATTCTAACAAGTAGAATTAATAAATATTTTTCTTTTTCTTTAATTTTATAATTTTTTGTTTTCTAGTTTTTCATTTTTCAATTTATTGTTTTATCTTTTTATCTTTTTATGAGTAATCTCATCTACGAATAAAGCACTCATGTGACTCGTTGGTTGAGGTGTTATTCTTTGCTATCAAGTCTCAAGTAACTAATTATTTAGACAACGAGCCCATCACATCCACCAAACCATTCTATTAATAAGAGGTTCTACTCTGGGTACGATGATATTCTTGACATCATTAAAAATTAAAGTAATTTTATGCTCATTATACCCAGACCAAAGAAGGATGGACCAAGAGGGAATGACTAGGGTGTGACATCAAGGGGACTTGTGGATTCTCTTTGGTAACATTTGTAGGAGTTACCATGCAAACTGGGTGTACTAAGATCCTTGTAGATCTAACGAAAAATGGGAGTAAGAGTAATAAAGGCACTCACTCAAGAAAACCAATGCTATTCTAGGGGGTCCCACTGGAAAGACATGCACCCATGCCTAAAGGTAGGCAACTTCTCTGGATTAAGCATTAAAAAAATGAAAAAAAAAAAGAGCAAGAAGAGTGTGCCAAAGCGACCACACAAAAAGGAAAAGGAAATATCAAGATCAAAGTTCCGCAAAGCAATTTTGAATCACTCCTCCCTTGAACAAAACGCCAAGTGATCATACGCCTTATTGTCATGGTACTCTTATGATTGTCCATCATGGGATAAAACAATGCAATGTCATTGATCAGAGGAATGAACTTGGTCTTGATTTTGGAGCAACAGGCTAATGACACATTAATCACATCCTACACT
>MNCI01014202.1:67871-81202 GCA_015680685.1 Gnetum montanum
CACCACATCATTTTATACCCTCCAAGTACTTCATTGCCAAATCTATTCTTTCCCTTGTCATCATTTTATCAATGTTCCTCAAAACCATTACATGTCCTTTTCTGTGTCACCTAAACAATTTAAGTCCGGCATTAAACTCTTAGGGCAACTTCCTTGAAAAAAATTTCTAACTCTAAAATCACACTAAGCAAAGAATTCAACATTTATTAAAGGAAATGAGTAAGGTATGAAATAATTGAACTTCTTTTAATAACCTTACTAACAATTGATATTTGTGTGATTATAGATGACCCCTAAAAGAGGACAACAAGGAGGACCTTCTCAAGGTGCAACTGAATGTCTAGGGGGAGGCAAAGGCCAAGGACCTCATGCAGAACATGCAGCACAGGAGGCACAATCATTCAGCATCCATTAGGGAACTCCTGTCACTACATAATCTGGCCAAGAAAAAGGTGGAGAGGTTAGGGCCTAAGCCTATAAAGAGGAATGATGGCTATCTACGGCATGACATGTTAAGGCCAATCAAGTGTTCTCGCAGCTTCTGTGCCCATGGGAAGTGCTAACTCCATCAAACATTGGAACATTAGCATGGATAGCTCATAATCCTTAGATAGAAGAGGAGAAATGTCAAGTGCTTCATCAATGGTATCAATCTCAAAAGCTTGGAGCGCAGGACAAAGGGAAGGCACCCATGGAGGAACCACCACCACCTGGAACCACATAAGTTCCAATAAATTTTGTAATTCTATGTCTGTGTTCCAATTTTATTTTGTTCAATCCCACACTATAGCATGAATAATTCCTAGTTAGTCAATAAGCCCATACATATCCATTGTGTAATCAATTAAACTCGTTCTCATTTTGTTCAACTTGAGGACGAGTTGTTATTCAATCGTGGGGGTATGATGAATCATGGTTTGTCAGGTGTTGATATCAGACCCTTGATGTCAAACCCTTGACGTTAGACCCTTGATATTAGACCCTTGACATTGGACCCTTGACATCGAACCCTTGATGTCAGAACCTTGACATCAGACCCTTGACATTGAACCCTTAATATCAGACCCTCAATATCGGACCCCCGATATCAGATATGCGATATCATGGCCTAGCTAATGATATCGGATACGTGATATTGTGGTTCCTGTGTAAGCCTATAAATACCACATTTGGACGCACAGGAAAGCAATAAGTTTTAGAGTCAGTTAGTGTTAGAGTAGAGTCTTTTTTTCATTTTTTAGTTCCTCTCAACTCTTTCCCCATTGCATGCCTACAGTGTCATGATTGTAATTGTATGGAACCTTTATTCGAGTGTGACATACTTGGACACACACATGATCAGCAATAAAGATCAATATTACTTCATCATTGTAGCATTTACTTAGTTTTAATTGCTTACTATTATTGTTATTTATTGCTTTCTTAATTAATATTTCCCTACCTTCATTTCCTATCCATGTTATTAAACGTGGAATGAGTACAACTTAATCACGAGCATTTAAGTGTGACTACTTGGTATCCTAGTAGCATACCTAGGACATGCACTTGGTAATCCCAATAGTAGTACACAAGGTCCAAGATGTGTATGGATGATTAAGGACGGATGCCCATGACACTTAGGCTAGCTTAGATTCTCTTCTTCCACTTCCTCTTAGCTTAAAATGAAGTTATTTTCCATTGTCTCTAGGAGTAGCACAAGTTTAGGACCACATCATACACCTCACTCTGAACTAAACCATATGTGACAAAGCAAATACTAGTCCAAGTGGGAAGACAGCAAACTACGATCAACGTGTAACTATCTAGATACCACAACTAGCTCGTCTTCAAAGTTCGACCAGATCATGCATGAATGGTTGAGTCTAGGGGTACCTCACCACTCATCAAAGACCATAAGTAACCTTGCCAATCTAAGTTTTGGGAAAATGATCTATTTAGTACTACTCTTTTGGTTGTTATACTCATATGGAGTGTAACTGGGAGTAGGAGATAAATTATTTCTCAATCTTTATTGTCTCTGGATTTTAGAGTTTAAGGTGGATATACAAGCAATCAAAATTTCTTTTGTTTAAAGTTAAATTTAGCATAAGCCTATTACAAGTCCTTATGTTTAAAGATTCTAGTAGAGATAGCTAACTTGGAATAAGCATTTTGACAAAAACACATGGCTAAGTTAACAACAATTTGATAAGTTTGCAATTGAGAAAACACCTGCAATATTATTAAGGGAAATCCTTTGTGACTAACTATTGAATGCTTTGGAAAATAAAATAAAATAGTTCAAATTAGGAAAGGGAATAGTGAAGTTCTACAATTGAGTTATGAAATAATACCCAAAGTTATTGGAACATCAATAAAATGGGAGTTAACATTATTAATCAAAATCCTTGCTCCAACAAGGGTAGAAATAATTGACATAGCTCATTATCTTAAACATTGTATTATTAAGAAAATTTTTTTTGCATGAGAAACGACATCAATCTAAGAAGAAAAATAGTAATGGACTTTTACCAGTAACACTAGATCATGATTTCTTTTCCCTGCACAACCATTAAAACCAACAAATTTCACATTTACCTACATGCAAAAATTTAATGGTGACAACTGTGATTTTTGAAGAAAAAGTAGATAACCCTAATGTGTGGCAGCATTGGCAGTATGGCCAAGGTAAACTAGAAAACACATAAAGATGATTAAACATTCAATGGTGGTTCAGTTCAGCTAAAGAGGGCTAATTACAAACCCTCAAAGAAATAATCAAAACAACTAAAATGTATAGTTCCAAATCCAATGTCAACGACAACGATGGATGCAGTGCCAACACAAGAACCATGATGGTAGGAGATGTGATTTCCTCTAATAGTGACATAGCTGGAAGCATTGGCATTTGCAAGGCAACAAACAAGTGGAATTTAGAAAATTCACAAACAAATCCATAATCACTAGAACATGCAACAATGTGTCAGGGATGTTGGATGAAGCCATGAATCCAACATGTGCCTACCCATCACGACAACACCATTCTTGCTAATGGGCAACATAGTAGTAGGGCAACGAGCAATGTGACAGTGAGGGCAACGTAGCAACGGGAACACAATGACAACACAGTAGTAGTAAACCATTGCACCTAAACTACACCCAAAAATTATGATTCCTATTTGAAGCTCAAGGATACAGTGAAGTATTAATAAAAACATTATGTATACTATGGTGGCTATAAGTGGTGGCATAAGTTTGGAAAAGTAATACACACACAAGTATCAAAGTTGCAATTTAAAGGGATGGATCTATAAAACATTACTTGTTCAAAGTAAATTTCCACATGATTAAGTTATATAAAAACCTAACTAAAATTCCTAAATATTTGTACTTGAAAGGACATTTGTCAATTGTACCATGCATTCCTCAAATTTTTGTAACTTCCTATGATGACTTATATGGATATTTGTTACCAACGAAACACTTGGCAATCATAGCTCAAATTTTTGATAATCTCCCATGGAAGCTATAACTCAAATTTATATGTCTAAGATATTTGTCACACCCATAACTTCTCATGATTATTGTAACTACCTTATGGTCACTATAAAAGGACTTTCAAAGGTAGATTTTGGGAGAAGATTTAGAGAATATTTGGTGAAGATGTGGAGAAGATTTAGAAAAAGATTTTGTGGGGGCAAGATTTGGAAAAAGACAACTAAAGATTATTTGCCAAAGACATCAATTTGACTGTGTTGTTTTAATCCTATGAGTTCTTTTCTTTCCATTTTGTTTTAGTTGCTTAGCTAATGGTTTAGATAGTATCATGCTTAGCATTTAATTTTGGTATTTGTCCTAGGTTGCTTTTATAGCTTTGGTTTTGCACAATATTAGACTCCTATTAAGATTTACCATAGAAGAGCTCATGTTGTTGAAAGCCTCAAGAATAATTTAATAGTAATGTCTTAATGAAATTTCCTATTTTAAGCATAGAGAATCTAGGAAAATCTTTGGTATTTTGATGGGATTCAAATAGCTTCTTTATTTTTAAACTATATTGCCTTTGTATTTTAATCAAGAAATTATCAAATCTTTTTTTGAAAGCTCTATTGAATGCAATCTTTGACATTTATTAACTAGCCAAAATAGAAACTCATACTTTGTTGTTTACGCAACGATTTTTGGTAGTATAATAAGGTTATCTTTATGAAATTACTTGTTGAGCTCAAAAAGTTTTGAACAATTTAATTATTGAATTAGAAATAGCTTTATTGTGAAGTGTTTTCTTGTGTCAATTTATCTTGCTTAAATATTTGAGATTTCATGTAATACTATTTTCTTTTCTTTCTCTTTATATGTCTATTGAATCTCGCTCTATTTCTAGTTTTCTTGTTGAACTTTCTCTGGAGGAAATTAGAAGTGGATTGCCAAAATTGTGCTCAAATATTTTTGTAAAATTTTATTTGTTACAAGTAGGTATTATAAGGACCATATGGACTAAGTTATTAGACAACATAGGAACCTTCAACAACTCATAATATTTGACAGAGTTAGTTGAATCTCCTTTATGAAAGCCAATTATAGTTTTATACATAACCCAATGATTTCAACATTCACAAAAACAAACACATACTCACAACTAGTTTGTTTAATAACTATTGAGTTTATTTGGAGGTCTCTAGGCCTTAGTGTTGCCAAAGACCATTAAGCACCTAAACCCTATTCAAAGAAGCTAAACCCTATTCGAAGAAGCTCATTGGTGGTTTGGTTCCAAATAGTCACTAACAAAAGTTAATATCAATAATGAATGGGGTGTGACTAAATTTGAAGATGCAATGTTATATTCTCTCATTGAAAAGTTTGAAAAGGAAGTTGTTTCAAGTGGACAAAACGAAAAGTTCATAATTGGTTTATGTTCACTAGTTGTTGTAGAAAAGTATGCAGAAACTATAATATTTTGAAAAAGTTTTTAGGACAACAAGCCTCTACCACATTAGCTCTTAGCAAACTCATGGTTATTGATGTTGATTTTTCAAAGCAAATTTATAGCTTCTTTTCATAGTGGTCCAAAATACCATCGTGGATACTATTCACTCCAATTGTGTTATTACATTAAGAGGACCTTGCATGCTTATACTGTCATAATTTATACTAAATGGTATGATAAAGTTTAGGGGCTACATCAGCAACATGGCTCTCTATTTAATGGATGACGATGTTTGGATGTCTAATCTTACCAAACATTTTTATCTATGAACTTTCAAAGAAAAGAAATAATCTTATATATAATCTACTAACAGATATTTTAAGTTACATACCTAAGGGATAATTTTTGCAATATCATAAAATTGGCTTATTAAGAAGGATGAACAAATGAAGGTTTCATATAAAAAATGTTTCATTAATTTTACTATGTAATCTATAAAAAACAATGGCTAGATCTTGCATAATTTCTATTTCAATTATGCTAAAAAAGGATTCAAAAAGTTATGAAAATTCATTAGTTGAGGATGTTGTAATTAACTACTTTAAAACAAAACAAAAACCATTAATAAAACCAACAAAAAATGATAGAAAGCCCCAAAATGCAGACAAATCTACAACTCCACTACCCTTCATGATGGAAATTACATCAAAATACTCCTCAATCCCAAGGCAAAAAACCATAGCAGCAGGCAGGAATTTCTTGGCAAATATTTTGCATAAATTGATCATGATAAAGAATCCCTAATCTAGCAATTTCGTAGATGTCCAAAACATTGGTGGGATACTACAGTGCTCGTGAATCACTAGATCACCATAATTTTTGACAACCACCATAGCATTTGCACAAGAAAGACTAGGGATTTCTCTCAGTTGCTACAACAACCATGCTTCACAAGTATGCCTGAAATGACCCTGACAGAGGCTACTATGTCCAACCAAAAAACTACCTCCAGTTCTAAGTCCACCACCTTATTTCTCATTTCCAAAAACTGACGATGCTATCCAAACTCACACTAAGAAGTGCACAAAGAGTGGCATCCTCAGCATAAAAAACAAGGAGACGTAACACGGAAAACCATGAACCCTCATCCCCGTAATGTGGTTCTCATTCCTATACCATGTGGTGGAAAAATAAACCCCTGTTCTTGTGTTTATGCAATGGGATAGTTGTGATGCATCTTAAAAATTAAATATTTTTATTGATGCTATTCGTTAGAGCATATAAGGAGAAATTCATATTATTTTCATTGCAAGAGTACAATATAAGTTTAAAGATAATTTGTATGTATTTTTTGAAAAAAATAAGGGGATTTTATTTTAAAAAGAAAACAGAGATTATTCATGAAGACACTTGTCAACTTTAGCTCAAATTTTGCATAATTTATTACAGAAGTTACAACTTCTCATGGGAGTTATGAATTAATTCCCTAGATATTTGTAGCTTACTTTAATGTTATGATGATTGTAACTACCCAAGACACTCTAAAAAGGGCTTGAAGGATAGAACCAAAAAAGGGAAGAAGGAGATTTTTTTTATGGGGACAAGGGGGGGTGTGGGTGGGGGAAAAGACAATTGCAAATCACTTGTAAGATAGCTTGCTAAATACATCAATTCAGCTACTTTTTTTAAATCTTGTAAATTCATTTCTTTTTATTTTTTTTAGTCACTTAGCTAATGGTTTTGATAGTATCATGGTTGACATTTAATTTTGGAATTTTTCTTAAGTTGCTTTTATAGATCTATTTTTGCGTAATAGTAGACTTCTATTAGATTAGCCGTAGGAGAGCTTATGTTCTTGAAAAGCCTCAAGAATAATTTAATAGTAATGTCTTAACGAAATTGCCTATTTTGAGCATAGAGAATCTAGGGAAATCTTTGGCATTTTGGAACAACTGAAATAACTTCATTGTATTAAAGTGTATTGCATTGTTATTTCAATCAAGAAATTGTCAATTTTTGAAGGCTCTATTGAATGCAATCTTTGACAACTATTAACTAGCCAAAATAGAGACTCGTACTTTTTCGTTTACGCAACATTTTTGGTAGTATAATAAGATTATCTTTTATGAAATTTCTTATTGAGCTCAAAAGGTTTGGACAATTAAATATAAATCAAATTCGACCAACATGCAAATTCCAAACTATGAATGCTTGCATCCACTCTAACTTTCAATATTTTAATGTTGGAATGAGTACATGTTATGCATAATAAGATTTTATCAAATTCAAAGCCAAAACTAAAAATGTGCTAGATGGACTTATTTATAGTTTCTTATCACTAGTACCAAGATCGACAAACAACATCACCTTGATTTCTCTCATCCAACTTGTGTGAGAAGCCCATAGTCTTATACTCTCTTCCCCTACATACGACATTATTTAAAGGTCAATATAGCATGGACTTCATTGGTGCAAATATCAAAGGATGTAGTAACACCTAAGGGTTTATTTAAAACTAAATAATCTCTCCCTCTATGCTAGCTTTACCAAAACTAACTAACAAGTCATTGTGAGACAAACCCATAATCGCTTCAATAAACACAAAGAGTTAGCAACCAATACAAAACACATACATTCAAATCCAAATTGTGGATGGTGGAGAAACATAACCAATGCACATCCAATACTAGTCTCATCTATTGTACTAATGAATGATTTACCTACCTCAACTACACAATTTACTCATAAAAAGATTACCAAGAGAGGTCTACTTAATAAAATAAGAAATAAAAGATGTTATAATTAATCATAAATTTCAAATAGATGATTAGTTGATGTTTTCAAATTTTGGTCATTCTAGAAAGCCCTAGAAGGTGTGTTTTTTATTAGTTTTTGTAATTTTTGGGTTCCAATGAATATTGGGTTACTTTACCATAGTTGTTCCATTTTCATGTTCTTTTTAAATATGCTTTTAGAATTCATCGCATCCTTGATATGGGGTTGAGATGTATTAGTGGAGGTGTCAATGAGGCCCCATCAACACAGTTGACTGCATCAACTAGGCCCCATCAACGCAATGCAAAAATAGTATAAATACCAGCATTAGTGCCTTGGGGTCTATGTTGTCTTGTCAATAAAATTTACCTTCTACACCACCATTAGCACATTAGTGGATTGGTCTGGGAGTAGTGATGCGAAGTCACTAAAAGAGGCTTGTTTTGGTTTGGACTAAGGATGGATCTTCTCAAGTCATTTTAAACACAAACTTCACAAGGGACTTCTTATCACCTTAATTTAGGATTCCATTCCACCTCCTTCATCATCTATCTATGCTACCCTAACTCACCTTAATGTTAGGTTCTATGTTATGCTCAATCTCTTAGTTTGATGTGTTGGAATTCTTGGCTATATTCTTTGGATTGGTCCTTAACTTTTCATAACCATTAATCGACTATGGGGCCCATGAACCCCTTAGTTGAGGTTATACAAGGGCAAAAATGGCATGAGCCTACTATGGGAAGGACCCACTTGCATATCTCTTGGTTTCATTAGTTAAGTTCCTTACTTTAGACATTATTACAGTCCTATCTATTACATATTCCTTTATGCAAACCACTTTATGCTCCTTGCACTTTCATTTTCCACCCTCTTTCTTCATTTTTGTTAATTTTCTTAGTTTTGGGACTTCAACACCTTCTTCTCACATTTTCATCATGTTCGTGGCTATTTGGGCTTCCATTTGACCTAATTTTGTTCAAAATCTTTTTGTAATTTTCAAGTTTTGACTCTATCAATAGTGGTTAACACCTGTGTCAATGAGGCCCCATCAACACAGCTGACTGCATCAACTAGGCCCCATCAACACAATGCAAAAATAGTATAAATACCACCAAACACTTTGAATTTTTCACATTTGATCCATAATGTCCAAGGAGTTTTTGTAATTTTTAGAGCCCAAAAACCTTTCCAAGCATATAGCTCTCGCATCATTTACCTGAATCATCCTTTTCTTTGATCCTGTAGTTACCGAAGGTAAGCTCTTAGTTGTCGAGGTAGCAAACCTTAAGGTTTTGATGATAATTTTTCAAAACTTTTCCTAACTCCCCCAAAGGGTTATGATATGAACCACTATTAAATCATTAATTTGTAAGAATCTAACCCTTCCAGCAACTTTGGTAAACCAAAGATTAAATTAATAATTAACTACTTAATTCATCCAACCATAATCACATCTTAACCAAGTGTAACCTCTCTATGAGACAAGGTATTCTAGTTATTTTGACTTACATAATATTTGCTAATCCATTGTTATGTGTAGTTATAGATGGCATCGAGATTGAAGAGACTACAAGAGGAAGGACCATCACAACCATGGGAGAAATGACCCAGAGGAGGAAGAGGCCAACAAGAACATGGCCAAGAATAGGTTGAGGCAACCCATGCAATGGAACCTCTCAGATACGAGGCCAAGGTGGAATTTGTCCGATAGACTCCCAAAGAAGAAGCTACATTTGAACACTCACAGCATGGCGAAGCACCAAGCCTTATACCCATATTGGAAGTCACACTCACATAGGCTTTCCTCAACATAATTGAGAACCATGAGGTCCAATGCTCAGTTCTTCAAAAGTTGAACTTTGGGATGTTCCTTGAACAAGCTCTAGAAGACGTCATAGCTCAACTGAAAGCCTCTCCCATGTGGCCAATCATCACTTCCAATTGAGAGTTGTAAATGGACGAAACATATCTCTTTTGGTACAACAGGAGAGTAGGAGCCACTATGAGAATCAAGAATATCCAAGTCTCTTACTTAGTAGAAGCCATTACATAGGTCCTTGGGTTGCTTGATGTAGGAACACTATTGGCATAGCTGTCCATACAAGCTGATCATGGAGCAAAGAAGGAGTGGACTCAGTGATGTTATGGGGTGACCGCAAGGAGTTTAGCACACTCACACTAGTAGAGCAAGTCTATTTTAAATTATGCCCTACCACTTTAATCCAACAATGAAGTCCAGTAAGGTAATAGCCTTCTCCACCAAAGCATGTACTTCTCTAAGTGGGAAATTTCCAGCAAACCTTCCATAGCTAATCTATCTAGAGATAGAGAAGTGCTTCAAGGAGAATGAACATGGAAGAAAAACCTTGCCCTTTCCATGCTTGATCAGAAAATTATGCAAAAGGACAAGGATAGTTTTCTATGCAAATGATACACTCAAGCATGCTCCTAATGCTTCATGGGCCAAGATGATAAAGGATAAGACACCTACCATGACCATAGAAGAGGAGCAATGATGACCACCTCCATTACCTACTAATGAGTAAATACTAGAGGCCTACACTGTGGTTGAATGCATGTGAAAAATCCATGAGCAGCTCTTATAATAGTAGGAGTAGTAGGCAGGAACAAGTGGTGGAGACCCATCTATGTATAGACTAACCATGAGTCACCTCAGAGAAGTGGCTCATACAATTAGCAAGATGGAGGGAGGTGGATTAATGTTGTCTATCCAACAAACAAAATTACCTGCAAGGTCAAATCCAAGTTCCCAAGAGGTGATGGTGTCTCTCTCTTAGCATCATCTATTTTTAGAAATCTCTAGGAATATCAATTCCTTTTCAATGTACTTGGAGGAGGTTGAGGAGGCAACCATATTGGTGATGCAACACCAAGGGCAAGAGATAGCTACAAGATCATTACTAATCGCGTTGTTGGGGCATTAAATGCACCTAGAGTGTTTGTACTAGATGTTTCTACACTTAGAGATGTGCAAATGTTCGTAGGGACAATCAGTGGAAAATTGAGTGTAGCCCAGCATGAAGAATTGTTGGATCGACTAGTGGGAACTAAGCAACTGATTTTGAATATCTTTGATTTTTTGAATACCATAATTGTAACCTAGTTAGATCTACTAGAGGCAAAGGTTAAGTGTCTCATCTTAGAAGGGCAACTTAAAACAACTCAAGCACATAATCAACACTTGGCTACAGAAGTTGCTAAATTGCATGCTCGATTTGTTGACCCTACTTTTACCAACCCTACATTATCAAGAGATGAAGCTTTTCAGCAACTTTAAGAATAGCTAACGTGGGTTGAGGGAGAAATGGTAATGTCAGTCTTCAATTAGTTCATAGCAGAAGCCGAAACTCATTTAGTATAGAGGGACTTGATGCAGCTACGCTAGGAAAATGAGACCTTGACTACAAAGAACCATCACCTATGGAATGTTCATGTGCAAAAATAACAACTAGAAGAATTTATCCATCAATAGTAGGAGTAGCTTACCAAAGCAAACACTGAATTGAGAAGATTGTCAGCGGAGAATCATAATCTCTTCATGGAGAAGGTCCACGCCTTACACCAAAAATTAGCCATTGAGATTGTTGCTTGGAAAAACGAGGCTCTAAAATTCAAAAAAAGTTAAAAACCATTACAGAGATCAAGTTGGCTTGTAAAAGGAGGTGAATGAAAAGCATATCCAGCTAGCAAAGGGAAAGGTTGATGATGCCCTTCAGCAACTCCAACAAGGCAGAGAAATGTGGCAACCTAATGTTGATGGGATTAATGCCTACAACAAGGTGGAAATTCACATGAAGGAGTTGTATATCGAAGAAATGATGGAGTACATGGAGTTGTCCAATCTTTGCTATGCAAACCTGACAATGCTGACTACCAAACGACATGGTCTAAGCTTGAGAAGCAAGTGGCTAGCTTGTACTTATTGTATGAGGCTGAGTTCAAGAATCATAAAGACACCAAGCAAAAGCTTGTAGTCGCAAATGCTAAACTTGAGGTTCTCAAGGCAAAACTGATTGACCAAAGATCAGTCACCTAGAACATGAATAAAAGAATGAATGACTACCGAGCATTGCAAGACACAACTTGAGTGTTCGACATTAAGCACAAACAATTTGTGGCCTAGTTTGTCAATGTAAAGGAGCTATTTCTAGTATTATCTTGTCCTTGGGATATTCCAATTCCTACCCACATCGGCAAAGGTCTATGGATCGTGAATGATCCCAAGAGTAAGGAAGAGAAAATGATAGGATTGTTGGATGCCTTCAGCCTTTCACCAGAAGTTGCAGTAGCAGAAAAACCACAAACACCTCAACTAGTGGCCATGCTTGGAGTTGGAGAAGGTTTGTTGGAGCCTTAATAGCCTCCACCACCTAGTACCGTTTGATCTTCTCTTTTGTCTTTATGCCATCAGAGGATGTGCCTGTCCAATTTTTGTACCATGCTCAATTTTGTAATGTGGTTGATTACTACACTGGGCACTCAGTTTTGTTATGTCTATTTTGTCTTGTTTTGTTATGTTGAAAGCTAGTCAATAATCCCATACCTTTCCAATTTTGTAAAGAAATCAAGGACAAGTTTTCATTCAATCATGGAGGTATGATGAGATACAGTTTGTTACATCGACTAGGCCCTATTGACATAGTCTTTTGCATCAACGCAACCCTATCCACTAGGCCTCGTTGATGCAATCTCTTGCATAAATGTGGCCCTGTCGACGTAGGGGTCTATCCTGGCCTATAAATACGTGCTCACCAATTGCATTTATGGGCATCAAATTCATAGTAGTAGCAGGGCTCTTGCAATTTTTCTATTTGAAAGTTAGAATATTTTTTTTGAGTGCCCACAGTAGGAGTCATTAAGTGTACAGATCTTTAGTCAAGCCTTGTTGTACTTGAGCATGATAGTGTGTGCGGCAATAAAGACAAACTTCTTGATAAACCTTGTAGCATTTTTGGATAGTTTAAATGTTTCATTTATGCATTTAATTTTTTTATTATTTATTCAATGTTTTTCAATAATTAAGCTAATGAGGTAATTAAGCAAGATAAACTAGATAGATCAAATAAATAAGTACAATCACTTTGAATGTAACATCTATTCACTTGGTAATCACAGCAACATTATTGCTTGGTGCACCCAGTAGAGTAGCATTTGGTAACCCAGCAATGGATACGTGGGTTCAAGATGTGTGTAGAAAGTGGGATCCGATGCTTATGTTAAGGCTAGTTAGAGACTAGTTAATTAGTTAATCCAATTACTTTATTTATCTTTAAACACCAAAACCATAAAATAGAAAATGATAAAAATCATATGCCTCAATTACACTTAACCATACCTATCTACATCACAAGTGTAATTGCAAAGACAACAAATGACCTTAGGGCAAGGTTCACAACTTAGAAGGCTAGTGCACCGGAAACTATAAAGTCCACAGAATTTGACCAGATCATGCATGAACGCTTTGTGATTCATATGGTTGGGCATAGGGGTACCTCGTCGCTCATCAACTTAGAAACCTAAAGTCCTTAGAATTTGACTAGATCATTGAGTGAATGCGAGTGATTCATATGTGATGAGTGGCGAGGTACCCCTACACTCAACCATACGAAATGAGCGTCGCACGTGC
>MNCI01014202.1:114246-147986 GCA_015680685.1 Gnetum montanum
CAACTTAACATCTAGGACATAGGATATAGACAAGTGCAAAAATATGGAGGCCCTATTCTAATTTGTGCCATTTTGGAATACTAGCTTTGATCACAACAATACATTAAATGAATCTAATTCTTCAAAGTGGGGGAATTGAGCATTCATGATTCAAATTATGTTTACATGCATAAGTATGTGCAAAGACTAGGTATAGATTTGTAGGTATGAATGCGAATTAAAATATAATAAAATATTTAAATTATGTATTTCTTTATTTATTTTACATTTTTAGATTTATTAAATATTATTTTTTATTTAATTTACATTAAAAGTATCACTTGAGAATCTAATGCACTTCTGTTCATGGTCCCACTTCTAGTATGTACTGTACTTTCAAGATTCATGAATCACCAATGCTTTAAAACAATGGTATCATTCACATATTTTTGTAGTATTTCCCACCTATGTTAGATACATATATAAGCATAGAAATTATTATAAACAAATAGGAGAAGGGAGGGTCCCCTTTGGTGTAGGTCTCTTTCTAAAGCAAATCATTATTGCTGACTTTCATTAACTAAGATGGAAAATTTTTTTGTATGTAAGATGAAGTAAATGCACTTAAGCCACCATGCTAGGAAGACCAACATAGCCATGATTACAAGGAGAGCCTCGCAACTCACACTATCATATACCTTTTCACGATCAATTTCTATTACCATGATTATTCTCTTCATGTTATATGCCTAGTTGATGTTTTCATACATTATGGTGATATTGTTTATTGATAAGGATCTCACTTATTTTGGACTATTGGGATTTATCATAAAATCATAATGTGATCTAGTTGTAAGATTCAAGGATGATGTTGAGTGGATTACCAAGAAAGCTTACATATGTTGTTGCATTCAAGAAACATAAAAGATATTATAATACATATGATACAGTTATAACCCATGTTACCATGGTGGAAGATAGAGAAAAATATTTATTACTTTATGTTTTATAATTTTTTGGATTTTATCTTTATAAAAAACAAGTAATAAACACACACACATTACAATCCCACCTAGAAACAAGAGTAATGCTTGTGTTTCAATCCCTCAATGAAAAAGGTGTAACATCACATACAAATACAAATAAGATGACTCTTAGTTACAATGTCAATGGTCCAACACCATGCCATAAAGTTGTGACCTCCTTAGGTAAGGTTGAATCATCACAACTTATCAAAATAAGAAATAAATAAATATTTTTTTATGGTTTTAATTTTTTATGATGCTTTTGGTATTTTAATATTTAAGGCATCAATGGTGCAAAAAAATAAGGAAATACCATAAGCTTTATTTACCACATAAACACTGCACTCTACATTGACCAAATGGTTCTAAGCTTCATAAGTAAGATAGTACTCTAACAGAGTCTAGAAACACTTGTGAAAGTAATAATTCAAAACACATACAAAATAGGGAAAGAAATCTTACCCAAGGAATGAAGATGAAACACCACCTAGAAAATGCATGTTGTAACTTGTAACCTTCACCATCCAACTTGAGGCAAGATTTTATTGTAAATGTAAGGTTGGTAGCCCATGAGTTGCAATCTTTCATACTTTAAGTTTTTGGAGCTGAAAAATGCCTCATAAGTTGCTACTACCTCACTTCCCAAGTGGAAAAAGCAATGTCATGTCTATATTTCAGCTTGGGAAAAATGCCTTGGGGTTGCCAAATTTGGCATTTTCATGGGTTTTTATGGGGGTATAGCCTCAACTACGCTAGAACTACCTACACCTAGTGTTGGTGGTTTTAGGTTTTCCATTTTCCAACAATGCCCAACGTAGTTATCATAAAATCCAACATGGAAGCTACAAGGCCAACGTTGGAGTTGTTGGATTTTCCATTTTTCCAACAAGAACCAACGTAGTCACCTTAGATTTTTAGCAGTATTTACAAGGCCAATGTAGTCACCACATTTCTCAGCCAATTCCAACAATGCCAGCATAGCTCTCCAAGGCTAATGTATATGAGGTGAAGCCAATGTAGTCACAAAAGTCTATTTACTATTTTTAGTATCTAGTATAGTTTTGATGATCCTTGGGTGTCAAAACTTGTCATAAATGGTCAACTACACTAGCAATCATGGTTTGCAACACTTGCAAATGGTATTAATTTGTGAGCAATCATGGTAAAAATTTGCAACCTAAATTCAGCAATCCCAAAGCCTATAAAAGCCAGATTGGAACACTTCATTCAATTTCGAAACATTTTTACAACCATACCATTGTAACAACCTTGAGCACTTAAAATCCCTTTCAACATTTTATAAGACTTTTGAAAAGTAAGTTGAATCTACTTGAGCACTAAAGACTCTTAGTGTAGTCCCATTTCCACCAAAGTAAAACACCATTGGGCACATCATTAACATTCAAAAGTTTTAGATATGAGTAAAAACCAGCAAGAGGCTCTTGATGATTAGAGTTGAGGAGTACCTAGTTCGTGGAGTTCGATTGCAAAATACAACCTACCAACTCTAACAGGATTCAAGCTTTATTCAAACAAGCTTCTTGTGCATCTAGGCACACAATGTGCACTCTTTAAACTCTACACTTTGAGCATTTTGCTATTTTTTAATAAAGTTTACGAGTTCATTTGTAGTCAAATTTTATTCAAGTTTAATTCTATTTTTACTTTTATTTGAATCTGCAATTTTATTTTTCTATTTTTATTTACATTTTTTAAGTCCTTGGGTTATTGGCTAGACCATCTAGGGTGCCTTGAATCCTCTTTCTTAAAGGCCCTTGGGATTCAAGGTTAAAAAACTATTTCTGCACCCAAGATCTTTGGTTTTTCCAATGATCAGATTTTGTGAGCACAATATTTTTTTTTAATGCTAGAAGGAGGGCCTCTACCTAAATTCTCAATCCAAACCCAATTTTCAAAACATTTTTCGATTGATTTTCAAAAACATTTTCCAACCAATTTTCAAAACGTTTTTCAAATATTTTCCAAAATCAAGTTGATGGGACGTGATATCGCATGGGCCACGATATCGCAGCGTGCCACAAAATCTATAATAAGAGGTGGCTCTTCCTTGTTTTTTCATCTAGATCTAGACCGTAGCCAAACTCTTGTAGTTGTAGCATTCCAGAGATAGAATAATTTTCATGTGCCCGCAGTAGGAGTCCCAAAGTGAACGGATCTTTATTCGAGAAAATATTGTACTTGAGCACACATTTGTGTACGGAAATAAAGACAAAATTTTGGATAAACATTGCAGTGCATGGACTAAGCTAATGAGGATTTAATTATTGTTGAATGTTTAAATGCTTTCTTAGGACTTAATCTCTCTCAACCCTCACTCTCATAGTTAAGTGCATTCAGTACGACCGCTTCAAGCACATGCGTTACGCTTGGTAATCCCAGTAACAAATAGCATTTGGTAATCCCATCAACATTACAATGGTTCAGGGTGTGAAATGGCAAGTGGGAACAAATACTGATGCTAGGTTAATTAAAGCTTAGTTAGTTAAAGTTAGTTATTAGTCTCTTCACCCTTTCCTCTCTTAGCATAGGTGATAAAACATAAAAGATATAAAAATCACATGCCTCAATCTTACTTAGCCATACAACCGTGATAAATACAAGTAAGCTTGAGAGGAAAATGACTGATTAACCTTAGGTGTTTCATAAGGAGTGTAGGCACTTAGTCTACGAAGTTCGACCAAATCACGCATGTAACGCTCGTATTCGTATGCTTGAGTGTAGGGATACCTCACCACTCATCATTGGCGTCGTTGCTGGGGACTAATTTGTTTGTGCGCTAAGTAGAACATAGGAAATCATCCACATTGTTGGGAAGCTTAAAAAAACCCTTAGGGTTAATCAGAAAAAATTAAACAATGGTCAATAGCCCACCTACAAGATAAACAATGTCTTCTTCTTCTCATAAAAGCACTTCACCACCTAGGGATCACACAAGAGATTGTCAACAATCTAACACACATAACCGAGAGCCACCAGTTCCTCAACAATTTAGTGTGGTATATACTCACCACGATGAGTATATACTCGATTTTACCTTTGTCTTCCATCAAGATAAACAACTGCAATGGAGAGACTTGGAAGGTAACATAGTGTTGCCTCTAGACAGAGCCACTCCCAACATGCTCCTTCGCACCCTTGCACGAATCAGCATGTCACAATTATACGCTGAGTACATTGCATGCGATTACAACGCAAGGGAATACCATCCCACAAAAGTGCAACGTCAAAGGAACTTGCGGCAAGAGAGTTACCATACATCGTTGAAGGGCAAGGGGCCCCATAAAGGTTCACCCTTCATAAGCAAAATCAAGGGTGGTGAACCTATTTCAATAGGTTCTCCACAAAATGATGTTCCCCCTCCTAACAATGGTGAGGAGGTGGGGTATCAGAACCTACACTCCACAATTCATAACCTTGGTTCTAATCCCCATAAACACCAAGTGTTTAATGAGGGAACACAAACACATGAAAAGGGCAGGCATTCAGATCATCATCACGATCGAAGCCGTAGCCACCGAAGAGAAGGTAAGAAACATCGTCATGGCGATGGTTCCCCTTCTTCTTCACCTTCATCGCATCATTCACCCTCTCCTTCCACATCAGGACATAGTGAAAAAGAGCACAACTACAAGGATAAAGGTAGGCCAGATGAGAGACCTTGACGAGAGAGTCAAGAGTGAGGACAAGGACATTCTAGAGAGTCAAGGCATGGTAGAAGGGAAAGTAGGGAACCACGTAGGCATCATTGACGCCATGAAAGAAATAACAATGATGAACCACTACTAGCAACCCGGAATATGTTAGACATTACGGAGGCTGTGAGAATACCTACAAGGCATCAAAAAGATAGCCAGATCAAGAGACTTGACATGAATAATATCTCCCGATTTGAGGGGGGGGGGGATACAATGCTGATCTGTAGAACCACTTACAGGCATTCCATGATGCCTATGCCTTGTAGAATATCGAAAATAAGTGGCAGAAGTTAAAGTTGTTCCCAAGGACACTCATAAAGGAAGCGGAGAGTTGGTACCTGTCCTTAGAACCAAAATCTATTAGACGATGGAGTACGATGCTAGAACTGTTCAACAATAAATATCAAATGTACTCTAGAGTGTCCAACTTGCGTAAGCAGATCCAAGGATGGAAGCAGGGTACTCATGAACCCTTGGATGCTACCATGGGCTGATATTATGCATTGCTACATCGTTGCTCAGGCCATGGCTATGCACAACGAGATCAACTTTGCCACCTCGTAGATGGGCTAAGACACAAAACTAGGAGAACCCTTGGAACATATGCCCAAGGGAGATTATCAGAGCTTAGGTCCCATGAAGTTCATAGATTGTTGGAGCAAGTAGCTAAAGAAGAACGGGAGCTACGGAAAGGAGAAAGCGTGGAAGAATATAACTGTGATTCTTCCCTCCGAAAGAAGGGAGTAAAATTCTGTGAAGAAGAGGATGAGTCACCACTCGAGGAGTTAGTGAATAGAAAAACCTTACTACTTCAAAAGCTAACAACCGAAGTGTCAGCTAAGGTAGATCAAATGTGGGACTCCTTAGACAGTAGATTTGAAATTGTGTTAAAAATTGTAGAGGAGTTTGAGTGAAGTAGTGACCATGATAAGAAAAAGAGGAGAGATTCAGACCACGCACGTAACAAGGGTAAGGGAAAAATGACTCTCACCGATGAGGTTGTGGATTCTGATACAAACAATGATGGTGGATGTGAGATCTGCCAATATGACCATCCTAAGGGATGTTGCCCAATAATCTCACATCTGCAAGAGTCTTGGGTGTATGCACTCAACCCAAGACTTAACAAACAGCAAGCACCTCAAAGGTTACCTTATCCCCAAGGTAACCCAAGGAAGGAGGTAACAAACAGCTGGTTTCTCCAAGTGACTCTATGGTTCATGCAACCCCACAATGTCACTATCAAGTTCAAGAGTATTTTAGGACTCCCTCTCCTAGAAGAGACACTCCACATGCATACCATCATCTGAATCTATCTGCATGTCTTATGCCGATAGTTCCACTACCACCCGCTCTAATAATGCAAGGGGACCTCCCCACTCAACCGCAGTAACGTAATGCTACGAGAGCTGTAAACCTTCAACCCACTGCTGGTTCTGATAACCATACAAAGAGAAGACCTTTCTTCAGAACCAAAAGCCCAAACAAGCTCTCACAACCACAAGCAGTTGAGCCTCCGAACGTTCCTCCATCAATTAGGGCTTCGGATCTCCCTTCAAATTAACAACAGAGCTCAACGCATGTGGTTATGTTAACACATACCATCATAGATTGGATAAAGGTGGGTCACCTTCCCAGAAAACTCTCTGACCCCAGAAGTCCCTTAATCTACCTCCAAGTTGCTAGGAACAAACCACATAAGGCTCTCCTTGACTCAAGTTCCGGAGTCAACTTAATATTACGAGAAATGTATAAAGCCTAGAACCTACCTCCACTAAAGAAGAGCAATATTCAATTAGAGCTAGCTAACCAGTCCATCACTGTCCCCTTGGAACTTGTGGAGGACATTGTTACCACTGTGTGTGGTTGGTCATACCCAACTGATTTCCTAATGATAGAAGTTAACAATGATAAAGGGGACTTCCTGATTATAATGGGGAGGGCATGGCTCAGTACAATAAATGCATGCCTAGGAATCCGTGATCTTTCCCTGGAAATATCTAAGGAAAAAATTTATGGAAAGATCAAGAAGAAGAAAGTTCCGTGCATCACATACAGTGATACAAAGGATGATGACGTACATGAGTGCTCAGCACTTCCTGTATGCAACTGGTGTGCCCAAGAGACTAACATTCAAAAGTGTCTATATGTAGCAACTACACAACAAGAAAACACCCAGTGGTTGATAGCTAATGAGGAGAGCAACTCACCAACATGCATGGAACTAACTGGGGGAACAACTCGTGCCCACAACAAAAGCATAGATAATTTAGAGTATGAGTGTCGCCAACTTCCAACCCTTAATCTAAAAACATCAATTGGGAGAAGTTGGACACTTCTAAGAAATTCAAATAAATGCTCATTATTTTAGATCTCTCCCTTTCAATTCAGTCATGGGGGAGATGGCCACCTATGCTGATCATTTGAGGCCCTCAATTTCTTTTTAGATTTTTGTTTTACACATTTTTGTTTTACACATTTTTTTTTTACAAATTTCTTTAACTTTTTTGTTTTTGTTTTGCAACATTGTTCATACTTTTTCTTTTATTTATGTGTGTGTGTATGTGTTATCCATTTTGTTAAGTTTGTCACGTAATAAGTGCTCTTAATGATGGTATGAACTATTTTCTATTGATTGCTAATGTTTGATTTTTACCTTTAAGTTATGATGTTGATACTAAGGTATGGTTCTTTTGATATAGTAGGCAATGAGTCCACATCATCCATGCATCCATAAATTTCTATGGCCTCTCTTGGCTTGGAAATGTACAATCCCTTTCTTCAAAATAATAAGAACTATAAACGAATTAGTGACTGGGCATTTCTCAAACTAAGAAAGGACTCAAGGATTGAAAAGGGTGTGGCTTCAAGGGAACTTAATGCATTTGTGTTAGCCATTCTCTTGGGTGCTTGGATGTTTTCTTCTTAAATTTTTTTTACCATTTTGACATTACCAATTATCAGGAAGCTGAGTGAATAAAAATAAAAATAATAGGTCTTTGCATGGTGTGGGTCCCACAAAAAACACAAACAAACAAAAACAAAAAAAAAAGAAAAAAAAAAGAGAAAAGTGGGAATTCAAAGCACACCCCTTAGATGAAATAATCCTCTAGGCTACAAGCACTAGTTATGGAACTAAAAACACATTCCCTCTAACTAAGGTCCTTTCTCACTTCCTACCTTCTCATCTTTTGTTTCATCAGAATGATGGTGGCTCTTTGGAAAAGGCATTCTTATTACTTCAAGTGGATGGATTGGCCGAATGCATTAATTCGAAGTCACTAAAAGTGGTTTTTTTGAGGCTGGACTTGGAATGGGATCTACTAAGTCACATTTATCATTAAATACATAAGGGGCTATACATCACCTTGTTCTTGAGACTCCATCCCATTCTCTTCTTTTCATCTATCATTCTTTCTCCATTGTTCACCTCATTGCCTATTGTATCATTAGTGTATATTTTGGTTGACGCATTGTTTTCTTTTTGGTAAATTCTTATGGTTAAGACTTTAACTCTTGTTCCAAATGACATTCCTAGAGCCTATGGACTCTTTGAATGTGGGTTTGTCAGGGCATTAAGGGCATGAGCCTGCTTTGGGGAGGACCCACTAGCATCCCTCTTTGGTGCATCAGTCAATTTCTTTCCCTTAAACATTTTTGCAATAAGTTTTATTTTGTTCATTTCCATCTTGACATCCATTTCATCGACGTTACAATTGTCTTTTTTCCTCCATCTTTCTTGTTCCTTTTCTTTCTCCATTCTATCGCTATTAGAGGTTCACTCTTAGTCATGGGGGTCTTGACCCAATTTTTTTGATTTTCTCCTAGCCCCTACACCTTCGATAGTCACCCATATTATATCTCTAGAATCTGCAATCAGCCATACCACAACTCAACCAATGGACCTTTCACCGAAGCAAGGTATCAACTGCATTATGATTCATTTACCCTTGCTAATATAAGACTATGTTGTGTGTGTAGATGGCAATCATACAACAATGGATTTGATCTAGAGGAAACAATTGGAATGGATTGATACTGAAGCAATTATGAAAGGAACAAGATTGATGGCGCACTTATGGATGGATAACAAAAGGTGCAATCTTGGCGTTGGTAGTAGAAAAACTTCTTTCTTTCCCTCTCTCTCTTTCTTAGCTACCAAATAAGGCCTGATGTCAAATGTATAAAGTGTTCACTCTTGTTGTTGTGAGCACCAATTTTATCATGTTTTGTAATGATGATCCGTTCACATGTCATCCCATTCACCATTAGTTCCATTCAAGTCAGTAATCTCATACCTTCCCAATATTTTGTAAGGAACTCAAGGACGAGTTTTTATTCAGTCATGGGCATATGATGGGACATGATATCGCATGGGCCACGATATCGCATACACAATATCGTATATGTGATATCGTGTACGTGATATTGCAGAGCGTCGCCAAATCTATAAATAAGAGGCAACTCTCCCTTGTTTCACAATCTAGATCTAGACCGTAGCTAAACTCTTGTAGTTTTAGCATTCCAGAGATAGAATAATTTCCATGTGCCTGTAGTAGGAGTCCCAAAGTGAATGGATCTTTATTCGAGCAAATATTGTACCTGAGCACACGTTTGTGTACGGAAATAAAGACAAAATACTTGATAAACCTTGTAATGCATGGACTAAGCTAATGAGAATTTAATTACTGTTGAATGTTTAATTTCTTTCTTAGAACTTAATCTCTCTCAACCCTCACTCTCATAGTTAAGTGCATTCAGTACAACCACTTCGGGCATGTGTGTTACGCTTGGTAATCCTAGTAATGAATAGTGTTTGGTAATCCTAGCAGTGTTGCATTGGTTCAGGGTGTGAAACGGCAAGTGGGAATGGACCACTGATGCTAGGTTAATTAAAGCCTAGTTAGTTAAAGTTAGTTATTAGTCTCTTCACCCTTTCCTCTCTTAGCATAGGTGATAAAACATAAAAGATATAAAAATCACATGCCTCAAGCTTCCTTAACCATACAATCGTGACAAATAAAAGTCAGCTTGAGAGGACAATGACTAATTAATCTTAGGTGTTCCATAAGGCGTGTAGGCACTTAGTCTGCGAAGTTTGACCGGATCGCACGTGTAACGCTCGTATTCGTATGGTTGAGTGTAGGGGTACCTCGCCACTCATCACAAGTCTTCTACATTTTGAAATCTAAAACTTGAAAGCATCTACCCATAACACAAACGTTGATATTCAAATTTCCACAACTAAATATCTAGCATAGTTTTTATGGGTAATTTTGGCTTCTACATTATTTTCATAGTAGTTGCTAGACTTTCTAAGGTTAGTGTAGCCACACTTAAACCTGCAAAATCCACATATGGGATATCTTGGAAACCAACACAACCTCAACTCAAAATCCAAATACATCTACTATGAAATTCTATAGGAGAGCTAGCGTAGACACTACTAGGACTTCAATGTAGTCCTTGGAAAAGCCAAAATTTTCAAAATTAATCTCTTAACACTAGTGCACCTCCTTAGAAGAATATATTTCTAGCTTGGTTTTACCAAGCAAAAGCTCATTTCCTACAACCTACCTCAATGTAATTGGTTGGGCAATACAATGGTCTACTATACACACTCTAACGTAGACACTGTTGGAAGAGCCAGCGTAGTTGGTACTTGTAACACGTCTATAACTTCCACATTTTTCCAAGTGTAGTGAACATCACTACCACAACAACTTGCATTACATTTGTAGTTACAGTTTACATTATTTTCTAGTCATAATCCCCTTTTTACATTTCAAACAATTCCACTTACTAGAATTTTAATTTAAAAATCAATTTTAAAATTTATTGAACCAATTTTTAAAACCAGTAAACATGTTTTTTAGCTAATCAACCATCTTGCCCCTCAACTTAATCAGTATGGCATCTAATTAAGATGTTGTGAGGGTCTATGATCCTAAAGACCCTGCTGTGGTTGAACATATACAATAACTTAGATTGAGAGGGTGGAGCCTAGACTTTGCAATAATTGATGAAAACTATTATAATTTTTTGTGTGTCAAAATCCAAGTAGGTTTGCTCATTCCACGGGTGGAGGTGGAATCCAAGTGTAAACATGAATTCATTAACCTTAATGGAAAAGAATATATTCCTTCCCATTATGACAAAATACCATAAACAAATGCCCAAACATGTATTCTATTTCATCTAATTTAGATGGATGAGCAAGATGGGAAGTCAAGCTCTAAGAGCCAATGTGAAGAACAAGATGAGTATGAGGCAAAGCTCAAACCAGAAAACTTCTTAGGGAGCATATTCCAACAATTGGCTCCCCAAACCACTGTACCCACCTCAGTATCTCCTACCTAATCCATGGGGCAAGTCCCTCAACCTTTATTACCTATCTATATACCATGTTTGGGCCAACATCTATTATGGTAGCACATTAGGCATAATTAATGTCCCAAACTACACCCATCTTCTTGTCTATGTCATTCACTACACAATCATGGTTAGCTTGGCCATCACTGGTGGTTATCATCACCAATCACCCCTTTTCTATGATAGTGAGTCTTGTATTGGGACCCCAAATAACCCATGAGTCACAAACACTCTTTGTACCTTTTATTCCCCAAGTACCTACTCCAGCCTCCTTCTCACTGGTTGGCACCCCTATGATCGTAATGACTACAACTCTTCCTTCATTTCTGCAACTCATCATGAGGCCACATACCTCTCAACTCACACCTCAATCATTTTTATAAACTCCACAACTTGTTGGGATGCCCCAAGGTCTATATCAGGAATTCCAAATGATTCAAGATCTTACAAAAGAGTTATGGAAGCTTAAGGCCTCCATAACCCAAATGGCAAAATTCATGGATTCCTATCAAGATGATCCAATCATTCCTACCGTTCCACAGATAACTCTTCAATCAAGCATTCCTATACCTCAATTCATCAAGTACAATGGTGAGTATTATCCTAATGCACATCTTATCATATTCTATTTTGAGTGTTAGTTGTTACAAGCCTGGTCGCATACTATAATGCGAATAGTTCCTATGTTCCTAATGGGAAAGGCTCTAAACTAGTCTTGCACATTACCAAGAGGATCTATATCCTCACATGAGGACTTGATATCATAATTTGTTAAGTACTTCAAGTACAACTTAAAGCCTGACACGACTCTTAACCAATTAATAAAGGTTAAGTATGGACTCCTTGAACTTGTATAAAAATTTATACAATGATGGAATGCTCTCCTAAACAAGATTCTAGAACCCATAGTCGAGAACCATCTTCTTCCCATATTCAAGGGGGAAGTTAATGATTTTATTAACTCCAAACTCTACTACCTAGACTCATGGTCACTCACATTTTCTTAAACAAAGAACATAGAGGATGCCACAGAGGCCAGCCATGACCCCAACTACATGGCATATAAGAATCAACACAATTGAAAAGACAAGGAGAAGGGAAGGTAAAACAATGTATCCATGGCCATTGTGGCCAAAGAAAACAAAATAACATAGGGGTCTAAAACAAATAAACCCAAGGCTCCCACAATGAATAACCAACCATCAACATCCAAGGCATCTACGTTAGGCAACATGAGGTTCAATTTCAAATGAAAAGACTAGTCTAAGTACAATAGGGTACCATTAAAACATTTGAACTCCTTGACAAGTTGTTAAAGAGTGGAAGAATACAATACAAATAAATGACCAAGAATTCTTGTAAGCACCATGATAGACTATGTGAGATTGCTAAGAAGCCTACTCTTACAACCAAGGAGGATCCATCAATTCCTAAGTACTTTAAAATTGACTAATTCTATCATTATCATCAACTGCTAGGTCATGAAATTGATTCTTTCTTGGCCTTCAAGGATGACTTGTAGAAGATGATAGATAACAAGGAGTTAGTCCTTGATGTCTCTAACCTAGTTAGATCACAAAACCAATCCTTGCAAGTCTACAAGGATCCATTGAATTCTAATAACAACCCATACACTATAGTAGCATTCAATGTGACTAATAGCTCTAGGCCTACACGGGAGCCATTCATGATTTGCATATCTCCTTACAATGATAGGGGCCCTTCAACTTCAACTAGCTCAAGGTCCCCTTTTGTTGTAATGATACCATCACCTATGCCTCCCAAGGATCCTTTTGTCATTATGGTATCCCCTCCCATTGAAACCAAACCAGCCATTACAACAACTGAACAATGTCCTCCTGTGGTAGCCAACACAACAACTTCTTTCCAATCAAATAACCACAAAAAATAATCATCAAGTATACAATGCAAGAAGCTCACATTAAAGCCTAAAAACAAAGACAACAAGCAAGCTAGGGCATGGAAGAAAGTAGGCCCACCAAAGCCTACTCCCATCTCATCTATCCTAATGAGCTATGATACTTAGGCTGCTACAACTAGTCAACCATAGGAGGAGACCAAAGAATAATGGAAAGGGAAAGAGACCAAGCCACAACAATTGAAACATAAAGTTCACATCCTGGGATGCATGAAGAAAGTTAAGAATAACAAGAATGAGAAATTGAAAACCAATGACAAGGATGTCCATAATGCCATGAAGTAGGTCAAATAGTCTCTAAAGCAAAAAAAAACACATCTCTTAGCCTATTTGACTTGGTCATAACCTTCATTTCTCAATATAAGGTGCTAGTAAATATTTTAACTTCTATTCTCGTTAGTGAGGACATCCCCACTAGTGAGGAGTCCATCCATATGGTGATGGTACCTCCCTCACTGAAGGAAGAAACAAAATCAACCCCTAGGATGGTGAGACAACCAAAGCTTCCATATTTATGACCATAAGAGTAGGACAATACAAAGTGCATAGGGTGCATTTTGATGATGGAGTGGCAACTAACGTAATACCCTATACCATTATCAAATTTTTAAGCCTAATGGAGCACATGCAATACACTTCAACTTCTACCCTTAAATTCTTCAATGGATCTCGGGTGGCTATAAAAGGCTCCATTTTGTTAGACTGTGTGGTAGGGAAACAATTTTTTCCAATGTCCAACTTCTTGGTGGTGGAAGAGACACCAGGATTCAATCTTATCTTGGGGAGGCCTTGGCAAGCTCAATTATGAGCTATTTCCTCTCCCATCCATCAAGAAGTTCACCTAGTTTATGAGAGAGGTGAAATAATCATCCATGATAATAGTGCAGTTCCTTTGCTGGTTAACAACATTAACATTGGACAAGGATCTAAAGTGGAACTTCAAGAAGAAGCTCCTACTGTTAACCACGTGGTCAGGAAGCCTGATAGAGCAAGAGAGGCCAAAACTAACAACAATGGATTCATGAACACACCATGGGAAGAGCTTCCCTTCAACATGGTTAGGGAAGGAAATGGAGGATACAAGATTGTGCAAATTATGCCATACACATTTCCTAATCTTGCAAAGATTAGGAAGCACTTGCATAATTAATGTATTCCCCATCCAATTCGCTCACCCTGCACCTATAACCATGTAGCCTTATTTTCTTATAGCCTCCTTAGTCTAATTTAAATATTATTGGCATACACCATTTTTTCTTTACTTTGTTTTACATTATTTGGCTTTACTTCATGCATAGCCTAAGATTCACTTTCATTTACAATTTACCTTTTATGACTTTTGATTTAAATATGAAGCATGAAGATACCATAAAAATGTTAAAACCTAAAAAGTCATAAAAATTTTAAAATGTAAAAACACAATAAAAAAATTTCCTTTCCAAAATGTAGGGTCCAACATGACCTTAAACTAGCAAAACCTAAGGTTCGCCATGGCCTAAAACTGCAAAACCTAGGATATACCATGGCCTAAAACTGGCAAATAACGCATGGCCTACCATGGCCTAAAATTGGAAAACCTATTATCACCATTTACAACCTATTTTACATTATAGTGATTTTACGTATTTAACTAATATAGCCCTAAAACATGAATGAAAACATATAACATATAACATGAATAAAACATTAAGCATCAAAACATATTAACAAAATTAAAATTTAAAAATAATAATAGTCTAAATGTTTGTTACATAGCATGAAATAGGTTTAAACAATACGTAAAATAATAAACTATCTCTCAAACATCCATGGCTAACTCTAGCCACAACATCATAATAACATGGCCAACATCATAACAAGTAGAGATAACCAAAAACAATAACCAAATGATGGTACTAAGCAGCTCCTAGAGGAGGTTAAGGAGTACTTCCATCTTCACCACTACGGCCACCAGTGTCACCTGGTACCTATGCCCCAATAACATAAGTTTAATCAATAATTAACATAATGTGAAACCAAATCTATAGTTTTAACCACTTAGAACTAAAGCAAATCTATGAACAACTTTCATGAAAGACCAAGTAAAACCAAGTAGCATACTAACAATAGATAGTTTTATGGTGGAATATACATAAAATACTTAAGGTTTTTATGTAAAAATATCAAAACCATGAAAACTATCTTGTACCTATAACAACAATCACAAAAACACCAATTTGAATTTTACAAAAATTTGCTAAAAATCCTAGTTAATAATGATATTAGCCATAGTAAAAACTCTAGAAAAGCTAGCTAAAAATTTTGAAAAAAAAATTCGAGTGCTTGTTGAAAACTAAAATCCAACATGTAAATAACCTTAAGAACCTTTAAACACCACTATGATAATGCAAAAGGTACACCAATGTTGCTAGTACAACCAAGGAGATTTGTAGTTTTCACAATCAAAACTACAATTGTACAAAATTGTTTACACAAAAATAGAAATGACAATTTAGAACTAAATTTTTTTTCTAAGGATAGGAATTGATTATACATGAAATTCAACAAATTTGGGAATCTACATTGTAGTCCCAAGCTTGGAAAATGTTTTTTAGAAAAAATCTAAAACCATAACCAAGTTCAAACAAAAATAGCACAGTAACATGAAACTAGAGAGAGTGGGCATAAAGGATCACTAATCAAAAATATCAAAAAATTATTTTAAATCCTCCCCAACACCTTTGAGAATCCTCAGAACCTAGGAAATTGGCTAAAAAAAATTTTCAAGTGTCTACATTATCCACTTTCACAAGGGTAAAGCCACAAAAAACTAAAAATTTTGATATATACTAACTATGAAAAACATTCATAGAAAACTAATCGTAGATCCAAATTCAGTGATTCCATAGCCATTTGAATTATTAAACCCACAACCTAAAAATATAAAAAATTCTTAACTATTTTTGTAGAAAAAAATATTGCAAAAGTAACATGAAAAAAAAAAGACCATGAAAGCCAAAAATCTCACTTTGCGCTAGCTTATGAAAAAACTCATAGAAAACTAGTTGTAGATTCAAATTCAATGATTCTATAGTTGTTTGAACTATGCAATGATAAACCAAAAACCAAAACTTGAAATCACTAAAATTTATTAATTTTTTTGGTATGAAAGAATACCAAAGTGACATGAAAAATGGCCAAAAAACTGGAAACCCACTATACACTAGCTTACAGAAAAGTTCATAGAAAATCAACTGTAGGTTAAACTTTAGTAAAAAAAAAGTATGCAAAAACCCTATAGCCATAAAAATTAAAATTTCTAAGCCATTTTTGTACAAAATAAATTCAAAAGTGGCATTGCTTTTGGGAGGAAAAAGGGCAGAAAACACATAGAATTGCTTAAAACAAAATTTATAACACAACATAGAACAACCTCAAAATCTAAGTAATATTGAAAATTCGTGAACACAAATTGAATCTAATGTAGGAATTTCATGAAATTCAATTTTAACAAATACAAAAACATACACACACAAAATGCCCATAATCTAGCAAAAGTTCTTACGAAATGGTTAGAGGTTGTGTACCTGGGAGTGATGGTAGAAGAACCTTCATCAATCAAGGGCTATGGTAGGTTGGAGAGATCTTTAGCAATAGTTTCAATATCCTACAAGGCTATATTCTTCTTATTTTAGCCTTGTTCTTTGACATCTTGAACAAGTAACACTGAAACTAACAAAACCTTCACACTTCTAGAGCCTCTTGTTGCAATTATGTCTACTCCTTAGGGTGGAATGGCTAGACTACACTAGAAATAGATGTGGTTGAGGCAAGAACAAGATTAGAGTTTTAGTGCTAGGTGATGTAGGTTAATAGTGGTAAGAGACTTATGATTTATGCAAAATTGTAATTTGGAAACCAATCCCAAACTTATGCACCCACCAACAAAACCTTGGTTTTCCAAAATGCTTATTCAAGTCTCACTTAACTTCATGATAGCAATTAGAAAGTGGGACTACACTAGGTGAGTGGGAGATTAGTTCATTTAAAAATTCAAAATTAGGATGGGGCCCACTAGATTCATCACCAACAAGCCAATGGAAATCCTAAAACACCTGGATTTTCAGGTTTTCCATGGTGACTACGTTGGGGTTTAAGCATCCAAAAACCTTAAAATAGATTTCAAAACTCAAATACTATCAAAAACCACCATTCAAATATCCATACATTCCATAAAATATTATGTCCAAAGTAGGAAACTAGGTGTTGGCATTGACAGAAACTAGACACCAAGGAAGGCCAAAACTCACACCAAAACCTACTACTTATAGTAACTACATTGGCCAACAGCTTAACTACACTGGCTAATAGCCTGACTATGCTAGCCAACATAATCAAAAATGGGATAATTTCTTCTACAATTAACCAAACACTTGATCCATTGCAAAATTATCAAATTATCAAATCATGTACCAAACCCTAACCAAAACCTCTATTAGCTCCAAAATTCCAGAAAATTGGTCAAAAAGCATCAAAAATCATTTTCCTTGCATGGAATACCTTAAATATGCTAGCTAGTGTATTCCTAGTGTATTTGAGCAAGGAATGAATACCAACAACCAAAAATATCTTCCACAATGACACACTTTGAACCCTAAAGTCTCTAATAAGCCTAAAATGCAAGGAAACCAATCAAGAATGGAAACTTTCATACTCTCACCTTTAAATACACTGGGGATGGCTAGGAATACACTAGCTACATAGTCCTAGAATAGTAAGAAGAGGATTAACCATTAAAAACTAAAAATAACCTCCAAATTGACATATCTTGACCTTAACACTCTTTGGAACCTTCAATGATCTTTCACTAACAAATTGTAAGATAAAAGAAGGTCAAATTCTATTTCCACCTTCATACTACACTAAAGAAGCTTGGAACTACATTGGCTAGTGTAGTTCTAGTGTAGTCCCACTTTCAAAACACTAAAATAGATCACCAATATGTCAAATCAACTTTTAAAAGCATCATCTCAACTCTAGAACCCTGTTGGAGACTTCAGAGACTACTAAACCCTACCAACCAAGTCAAAAATCAACAAAACTTAGCGTGCACAAATCAACAATATTATAACTATACTAGCCAACATAGTCCAAAGGTTTAGGATTAGTCTAGAACCAAAACAACCATCAAAACATATCATCTCTAGCTTGAAACCCTTGTTTCGAACACTAGTGATCCAAGAACTTAGAAACCTAGTCGATCGACAATGAAATTTTATCAAAATTCAAATTAGGCTTGAACTATGTTGGCCATTGTAGTCCCAGTGTATTCATGGTCATAATATGATTTCACTAGTGATTTGACACTCTAAATAGCCTAGAACCTGAGTTGGAAACCTAGAACCTTGTTTGGCCTTACCTAGCTATAATTATACCTTGTTTTGACCATGGAAATGTTAGGTTTCACTCATGTACACTAAGACCAACCTCAACTATGCTAACTAGCATAGTCCAAATGGAAAATGATCATTTAAATATCTAAACAACCTATAGAATCAACCATCATGAATCAAAACCCTAACTAGGGACACTAGTAACCTTGGGAACCTAATAACTTGGTTGATTGACTATAGAAATCCATCGAAAGATAAGATTCACATCTTACTATGCTAGAACAAGCCATGACTACACTACCCAACATAGTCCCAATGTAGGCATGATTGAGAATTAATGCAATTAGTATCTTGTCATCCCAAATGACCTAAGATTTGACTTAAGACATCTAGAGCATTTCTCAACATTTCCTAGTGATAATTTCACCTTTTTTTGATCATGGAATGTCAGATTTCATTCATCTATGTTGAGGTAGGCTTGGGACTACACTAGCCAATGTAGTCCCCATCCCAAGGTGGTTTAACCAACACAACAACACTCAAAATGGTCAAAAACTTGATTTGGAAGCCTAGAACCCTAAAATCCTGAAGTATGCTATAGTTTGGTCTTGTTCAATAATGGAAATCCTAGATTTTGGCTTAACTACACTAGAGAAACCCTCAACTATGTTGGCCAATGTAGTGTTGAGGTGTAAGTACCAAAACTTCACTTTTAGTACCTTGTTTTGACTTCCAAATGGCCTATTCAATCTTTCCCAAATCCTGTGCTACCCTAGGAAGCTAATGGAACATCAATATCAACTATGAAATCCCAGAAACCTTCTTTTCCCATGCATCTATGTTGGGACTATACTAGCTAGGGTAGTTCCAATGTAGTCACCAATATCTACATCATTTATAGCTTTCCAAGGATCAAAATAATGTCAAAACTCATCAATATTTAATCCCAGTCCACTACACTAGTCATACAAACCATTAGGAATTCAAAACTAGCCATAACAAACCTAGAAAATCATCTACTATCACCAACTACATTGGGGCATATCCCAACTACGTCGGCCAATGTAGTCCTAGCTAGGCCCAACATAGTCACAAGAAAAGATCTCAATTTTGACTTCAAATAGCCTCCAAACAAGCTCACAAAATTCCAAAACTCACTTGTCAACCTTGTAGACCTATACCGTGGCCTGATAAGGCCTAAAATTGGTAAAATCTAACCTTAATTGATAAATATTGATCATTTTCTACCATATGTTTTCTACCTTGATCCATTTGACCTTATTTCTGTTCTAACATGATTTGAACTTGGTATGCATTATTGACCTTAGTTGCCCTATCATTTGATGTCATTTGACTTCATATTTTCATCTTAACATCATTTGGCTTTATTCCATCAATGTCTCTATCATTTGGCATCATTTGATCTTAGAGAACTGGGTTTGACAATGATTTCCTCTATCAAACATCATTGTGCCCTTGTTTTACTCTTTAAAACATCATTTGATGTGATTCAGCCATTATTTAAGTCTCATTGAACATCAATTGTCATTATTTGGCTATCCTTTTGGTATATTTCACATTAGTGGATCTTGGGTCTACCTTGTTCACTTTATTTTGACCTTGATGACCTTATTTGGCTATGTTCAAGCCTTGTTTAAAATATTTTTGGGATGCTTGAGCATTGTTAAGTTGTCATTTGGTCTCATTTGATCACCATTTGGGCTTCATTTGACCCCATTTGGTATTTTTTAGCTATCATGTTGCTTTTTTCCATGACAATTAGCCTCTTGGTTCACCCCATCTACGTTATTCTATCCCATATGACCTTTGTTTACCATGTTTAAGTCTTGTTAAACCTTATTTAATGATGCTTGATCATTATTTGATCATAATTTAGTCTTCATTTGATTATATTCTACCATCATTTGGCCTTTGTTTGACCTTATTTAGCCTTTGTTTCACCTTATTTTTCTTCACCTACCTCTAGTAACCTTTAGATAGCCTTGCCTAAACCTTGTTTGGCCTTTAGCTTAACATATTTTGGCTATTGCTAGAGTATTTTGCTTTATTTTAGCATTGTTTACTATTTTTACCCAACATTTGCCACTTAATTTGCTTATGGTTGATATGCAAGATTAGACTATGGACATTTGGGAGAAATTTAGTGTTCCTTTGAGTCTAAGTGGACCTCATGGTGATGTTGAATGATGTATCAACCTTAATTGCATAAATCTTGAACATGGGAGTCTAATCAACCACATAGCCTTGATAGAGAAACCTATAGAATGGCCTAAAAACCTGGTTAAAGCCCTTGATCTTGAGGCTAGTGATATCATGGAGGACTCTCTAGTTGAGGTTCCTTTCATGATGCACAAGAGTGAGGAGAAAACACTAAATTAAGTTCATCACTGGAACCACAAAAAGCTTAAGCCATCACCAAGGTCCTCTAGGAAAACATTAAGGCCTTTGCATGGTCATATGAAGATATGCTAGGTCTTGACCCATGCCTAGTGCAACATAACATCATACTCAATCCTAGTATTAGACCAATTAAGTAAAAAGTTTAAAAGATTAGGCCAGATTTAGCCTTGGAAGTTTGTGATGAAATTACAAAATTATACCAAGTTGGCTTCATTAGAGTTATCAATTACATAGAATGGGTGTCCAACATAGTGGTAGTTTCTAGGAAAAATAGGAGTATATGCATCTGTATTAATTTTCAAGACCTGAATAAGGCAACCATCTAAGATGATTTCCCTTTGCCTAGTATTGACCAACTTATTGATACTACAGTTGGACATGCCTTGCTATCCTTCATGGATGGGTTCCTGGGATACAACCAAATTAGGATTAATCTAGAACATCAACTTAGTATGACCTTCATGATCCCTTTGGGTACCTTTTGTTACACCATGATGTCCTTTTACCTAAAGAATGTAGGAGCAACCTACTAAAGAGCGACGGAATATATCTTTAGTGACTATATGCTAGGATTACTTAATGACTATGTAGATGATTATGGGTGTTGCCACTACTGGTACTGCTTATACAGTTATGGTGGAGCTCCACTTGGATAATAAGCTTGTTGTTGTTGGTGAAACTAATTTGGATTGCCTTGAGGATAAGGCAATCTTCTAGGTGCTTGCCTTCTTGCTAGTATAGAATTTAATGCATACACCCCAGACTCCTACAAGTGTAACTCGATAGGGAAACATCCTTTAGGATGTTCATATTGGTAGATTTCACACCCACCATCATCATTTGATTCTATCTCCACAACTTCATCTACTACAATAGCTTTGTCCTTACCCATTTGGTAGGCATGTTCAGCTTGTAAAGTGAGTTCCATTATCAGAAATCAATGCACATGGCATACCAAACCTATTTACAACAGTTTATTATACAAACTAAGTAGCAGTTGAAGATGTACAGTCGATGATAGCTGCTACTTGTGCCCATTTCATACAATAGTCAATAGTAACTATGATGTATGTCTTTCCATTTGACATCGGCATAATGGGATGAAGTCAATGCCCCAAATGTCGAAGGGTTCTAATGGTTGAATCCATTATTGAGGTCCCTCCATTCAAGTAGTTATTCCACCATCTCATTGGCATCATTCACAAGAGCAAATGTAACGGTAAGCATCCATGAAGAGTATTGGCCAATAGTACCCTGCCATTAAGATTTTAATGGCCATACATCTCCCAGCATAGTGTCCTCCACAAGGACCTTCATGAGCATCTTGGAGAACATGCAGTTGATCGACATTAGAAATACACCATTAAACCAGGCCATCAATGCATACCTTGTAGGCACTTTCTTCCTCTTTGTCATCCCATCACAACTAAGACAAGTGATCAGTGATCACATTCTCATTGCCCTTTTGATCTACCATCATAAGATCAAATTCCTGCAAGATCACTAACCACCATATGACATGGGGGCTTACCATTGGCTTGTTCATCAAACACCTTGTATCCAAGCACATAATGTCTAAAATTTTTGAGAACAAATACCACTGCCATCAATTCTTTCTTTGTGGTGGTGTAGTTTAGTTATGCACCCACAATGCTTCGGCTAATGTAGTGGATGTAGTATGGATGTTTCTTATCATCTAACTACATAAACATGACTCCCAAGGCATAATTCGCTGCATCCATCATAATATGAAATGGCCTAGACCAATCAGGTGCTTGTAGGATTGGAGTTTCTAAAATCTTCTCTTTCAATTGTTGGAATGCTTTCTCACATTCTACGATCTAGACAAAGGAAGCATCTTTCTTTGGTAGCTCCACTAATGGTTTTGCGATCTTAGAGAAATTTTCTATGAATCATCAGTGGTAGCCAGTATGTCCAAGGAATGACTAAACATCTTTAACATTTTCTAGGTGGTGGGTTATTCCTTGGATGACCCTTATTCTTTCAAGGTCCACCTCAATTCCTACTTGCAAGATTCTATGCCCCAGTATAATGCCCTCCTAGACCATGAGGTGACTTTTCTACCAATTAAGCTACAAGTTGGTCTTAACACACTATTTTAGCGCTTGCTCAAGGTGGTCTAGGGCTTACTCAAATGTAGTTGCATAGGTGGAGAAGTTATCCATGAAGACTTCCATACCACTATTGATTTGTTGTTGAAAATGCTTAGAACCAAGCATTGGAATGTGGCACGAGCATTTCATAGACCAAACGACATCTTGTGATATGTAAAAGTCCCCCAAGGACTCATGAATGTTGTTTTTTCTTAGTCTTCTAGTGCAATTTGAATTTGGTTATAGCCACTATAACCATCTAGAAAACTATAATAGCAATGCGCAGATATTATGTTGAGTACCTGGGCAAAAAATGGCAACAGAAAATGATCTTTGAATGTTGCTGTATTTAATAGCCTAAAATCAATACAAACATGTACTTGCCACCTTTCTTCAACACAATCATGAGTGGACTAACCCACTCACTATCCATAATGGGATAAATGAACCCTGCCTTAAGGAGTTGCTCGATTTCCTTCTTGGTAGTTTGCTTCAATTTGGGGTTCAACCACCTGTACGGCTATTGTTTTTGCTTTATGTTCAGGTCAGTGTAGATGTGGTGTTGGCATATCCTCGGATCAATTCCTGTGAGTTTAGGATATGACCAAGCAAAAGCTACTGACCACCTTTCAACTACTTTCAATAACATCTTTTTCTATTCTAGAGTAAGTTTTAAATTGATTATGACCAGCTTCCCATTTTTCAAAAATACATATTCCATTCCATCTGATAACATTTTCAGCTCAAGGGGCTCTTATTTAAATCTTTCAGGAATTTCCAACTCTCCCTAGTGAGTATCATCATTTATATCATGAGAGAGTTGGTGATGAGCTTGCTTGAGTTCATCCATGCTTGTGACATATGCACATGTCAGGCTCTCAATCTATTCCATAAAAAGCATGCTACTTTCAGAATCAACAGTTAGCCACTAGGTGCCCTCTTGTTTTGTGGCTACTATGTACAAACACCTTTGAATTTCTACTTCTGGCGCATACTGCTTGCATGCAAACATAGATGCTTGCTTTATGGCCTAGAGTTTCTACACACAATTGCACCTTGTATCGTTGTATGCGATGCATGGAACTCTCTTCTTCTTAATCTTTCTAAATGTGTTTTCCTTAGATATCCCTAGGGAAAGATCTCTAATGTCCATTCTTGCATCAACAATTCTTAGCCATGCTCTTCCCATGATGATTTGGAAGTCCCCTTTGCAGTTCTCCACTTTGATTACTAGAAAATTAGTAGGATAAGACCACCCATAGACAATGGTCATAATTTCTTCTACCAATCCCAATGCAATAGTGATGGACTGGTTTGCCAATTCTAATTTTATGTTAATCTTCTTGAGAGGAGGTAAGTTCTAGGTAGTGTACATCTCATGAGAAATTAAATTAACACCAAAACCTAAATCAAGAAGGGCCTTGCACAATTCATTCCCAAAAATCTACAAATAAATTAGAGGACTTCCAAGGTTGGCTAATTTCTTGCAAAGCTTTCTTGCATAGATCTAATTAGATACAGTGTGAGTAAGCATTACGATATGGATCCTTGGCAAATTTTGGTTTGAAGGAGACCCAAAGGAATTTGATATGGAGGAATAGGTAGGAGCAGGGTTGTCAACCGTGGGTGTATGTGAAGGCTCAATGGACTACAAGGTTGAAAGAAAGGTCTTTTTTCTAAGAGAGCATTTAACCCCTTTGATTGATGATCCAGTTGTAAATTAATAGCCCTCATAGCGTTATGTTGTTGTGGTTGAGTAGGTGGTAGTTATGTGACTAAAGGAGGAGTATGTGTAGGGACAATAGGAGGATAAGGATAAGAGGTGATGTCCCTTCTTTCATGTGACAAATAGGCTCAATAATAATCTAAAGGGTGGTAGTGAGGTTGAAAATTAAAGATGTGACTAGAGGAGTCACATGGAGACATGGGTTGCTGAACATCGTAACCATATGGATCAGGTTTCTAGTAAGGGTATTGTTGCCTTGGCGATGCCAATGCCCATGATTGTGGTTGCTACCACTATTGATACTCTTCATATGGTTGTGGTGGAGCTCCACTTGGATAATACTATTCATATGATTTAGATAATACTTGAGATTACCGTGAGGATAAGGTAACCTTATGGATGTTTACCTTTGTGTAAGTCATGGATGTAAGGCATACATCCTAGACTCCTATAGATGTGACACAATGAGGAAACATCTCTTAGGATGTCCTTATTGACAGACGTTACATCCATGATCATCATTTGACTCACTATTTGAAAACGCTTCTATTGTAGTAATCTTACCCTTACCTTTGTGATATGCACATTCAACTTTCTTCTGCCTCCTATGCTCATGCTCACTACTTTGTTCCTTGGACTCTTTAGCGATTTTGAGAACAGCTTGGAATCTATTATCCATTGAGTCCCGTAACTGATCAACCTTGTATATAACTTTAGATTGGAATTTTTGGAGTGATAATGTTTTCTTATACACCCCCTCATCAAATATGGACTCATCCTCACTATCACAAAATCGAACCTCCCTCTTACGAATGGAAGGATCATGGTTATACTCTTCTACATTTTCTCTTTTTCTTAGTTCCCCCTCCTCTTTGGCTACTTGCTCTATTAATCTTTGTATCTATTGGGCACTTAGTTCTAACAATCATCCTTGGGCATAGACACCAAGGGTTTTCCTCATTTCATTACGAAGCTCGTCTATAATGTGGCGAAGTTGAACTAATTGAGAATAATCATGGCTAGGACATTTGTGCATCAAGGCATAGTATCGACCAATGGCAGCATCCAAGGGTTCATGTATTCCTTGTTTCCATCCTTGAATTTTCTTCCTCAATTTAGAGACTTTGGAGTATGTTTGATATTTATCATTGAACAACTCAAGCATGGTACTCCATCGCATGATAGATTCCAGCTCTAAGGATCGATACCAATTTTTTGCTTCTCTAATGAGTGTCCTGGGGAACAACTTTAGTTTCTACCACTCATTCTCTATGTTTTCTAAGGCATATGCATCTTGAAAAGCTTGAAGATGGTTCTAAAGATCAAAGTTATTTCCCCCTTCAAATCAAGGAATATTCTTCATGTCTAACCATTTGATTCAACTATCCTTCACATGTCTTGTTGGGATTCTGACTGCCTCTACGATGTTAAGCATACTTCAAGTAGCGAATAGAGGCTCATTAAGGCCTTGATCATGGTGCCTATGATGCCCTCTACTACCACTTCATTCATGATGATGTGCCTCTCTTGAACATCTGCACCCTTAATCTTCTCTGTCGCAAAGGTCCCTTTGGTTATTTTGGTCCTATCAGTTGTTTTGTTCATTTCTATCACCTTCATCATGATCTCACCCTCTGTAGTCATGTTCAAAGCCAAAAGAAAAAGAAGATATGAAAGGAAAGAGGAAGGAAAACTGGCACCATCACGACACCTACTTCCACCTCTTTGGCAATCGTGACCATGATCATGATCTTGCTTCTTGTTTGCATCCTTGTCTTAACTTGCCCCTTCAGATCCTTCTTTGTCATTGGATCCCTTGTTACCAGAGTTAGGATTGTGAACTATGGAGTGCATATTCTAGTTTGACCTCCATCACCAAAGTCAAAGTGAGGAGTTTCATTAAATGGAAAATCCCTAGAGAAGGGTTCCCCACTAGCTTGTTGGTACAATAGGAATGGAGAATTGTTAAGTCCTTTTCCCTTTGAAAATTCATAGCGTTGTTCTAGCTGTTGGTCCCGCAAACATTATGCTTAGGTGGGATGATAATCCCTGGTGTTAATATCTTCCACAATATACTCACCATGGCGATCATTGAGACCACATTATGTAAGCATTTGGTAGAGCATTACAGGAACAACTCGATTAGGTGATAACACAATGTTGCCTTCCATGTCACGCCACCGTAGTTGTTCATCCTAGTGTAGGATGAAGGTAAAGTTTGGTACATACTCATCAGAATGAGTATATACAATTCAGTACTGTTGAGGCACTGGTTGATAAACTCTATCAGTCTTTGGTGGTGAAGCACTCCTGTGAGAAGAAGACATTCTCAGTTAACGAAACAAAAATCACAGTGTGCTTCTGACAATTTGTTGTAGTAATGGTAAAATAGAATATGACTCTAAAATATAAAGTGAGTTCATTATTTTCTAGATTTACATTTTTATGTTTTCATAAGGGATTGTGTGAATCTCTTAGGAGATAGCACACCTATACATTAAGGTTAAACTAAAAATTTAAGCTTGGACCTATGTGTCATTTGTAATGAAACCTTGTAAGATTATGGTACCCTTGAAACCAATTTTTGAAAGTAACATGTCTAAAGGTGTGTATGATAGTACCTTCTAGTGTAAACCATCCAAGTTGTGAAATCACATAGATTTTGCATGTGTATTGGTTTCCATTAATTTTTTGTTTTTTGTTTTTTTGTAAAGTTATAACTTATTTATCCCTTCCCCTTCCTTCTCCTCTAAGTTTTCAATCCTTGAATTATTGTACAATCTTCTATAAAGAAGCTTAGTTAAATTTAATATAAATATTTGAATGGAGATTAGAAGATATATTTTTAAACAACAAAGAACTTTGAGTCAATAGGAAGAAAGAACAATCAAGATTCCAAAGAAGTTACATAGCCTTGGCATTGGTATCTAAAATTTAGTTATCATGAAGGTGTTTATGTATGATCAACACATTTAATTATCTATCCAACATGCATAGATATTATACTTTGTTAAGTATCTTAATTAATTAATCAAATGAAGAAAAGCTTGAAGTATAAGCTATTTCTAACCTATAACTTCAATGTAAAAGCTGGAAGTCATGTTCATCAATTCTTAAAATAAGAAAGTGAAAGAACCTCTAGAATAGAAACTCAATTTGAAAAACTGTTTTCATCCATTTATCATGCATGCCTTTTGTTTAGTGTAGACTCCTCCTATTTCAAACCCTTAGTAGATAAGGTAAATCCTAGAATTTGAGAACAGATAATGCTAATGGATAGTATTCATAAATAACTATAGTTTTTTAATTATGTTGCCATGATTATTGAAGATATGTTAACATTCTTTCTTATTGATACCTTAGATTGAATTTAGTATAATACCTAATTCTTCCAAGTTACCAAGCTATTGGAGTTAATCCCTAAGGAAGAAGTTGAAGAGCATGGTCAAGACCTACCATCTCAAACAAGATCCTCTGACCATATATACCTATGATAGAATTATGACTACATTGCTTGATTTCATGGGTTGATGAATATTAAGGAGTTTCTTAACTCTACTTCTATTTATTGTTTTCTTATTCCCTTTATTTATTTAACTTATATTTCTAGATTAGGTAAGTAAAATAACTTGGGTAATACAAGTGGAGAAGAGGATTTACCCTACCTTTCCTTAGATGACTAGAGATATGAGTTACAGTTTTTATAACCCTAATTAGAACTCATTATGAGTTGTTAGTAGCCCTTTAATTCACCTCTTATTGGAACCTAGAGATTAAGGTAAGCTATTAGTAAGATAAGATTTATATTTCTAAATAGTTTTCTCACTTATATTTCATTTTTAGAATAAGTGGAAAAGCTACAAAATATTCAATCCCATTCAAGAAAAACAAATCAAAGTGTTAAAGCATTGGATCATGGAGAAACATCCTTAATGTATACTTGTTTAAGGATAAATGAAAGCTAAGCGAGGTATCTTGTTACCTCCCAATTTCCAAAATGGAGTCATTTGATAATCATAATGGTATTGCTCTGTAACAACTAATGTGATTATTCTAATAAGACTCTAAAACACAAATTGTAATAATGGACATCTCTTTTGGGGATTTGATCTCATATGTTTAAACTTAGGAATTAGAAGTCCTATCAACATGAAGTTTCAGAGGCAGTAAATGCAAATAATAGGTTCCAGATGAAGCAAGATAACAAGGTGACTAGCCATACCTTCTAGCTAGGTATTNCAATTATACTACAGTGTGTGTTACCATCACAAAATATGATTAAATATATGAACAAAAAATGATAAAAATAAGAATTTATCTAAGATGTAGAGTAAATCTAAACTTAGACTTTATCTTGGTTGTAATTCATACTTCACACAATGACTTGTGATTTCTTACAAGTATTTATAGGTCTAGTGCAACCATAAGGTTAATTCCAAAAGGACACAACTATTTGTTTAACATTAACTAACTAATTGTTAACATAAATAATTAAATAATTATAACCATGGTATTACACCATGACTACACCATGATGATGATGTTAAATAATGGTTTAGATATAAGTTCAATATTTTGCTTCATATAAATCTCTTTTAAATGTCAATCTTGATAGAACACATCAAACCCTCAACACCACCCTTCAAGCTTAACATTAAAAAACTAAATTTTTTAAATATATAATTACAAATTCCAGGATCTAAGAGAAGTAATTAATAAATAGATTTAATTAGTTAAGCTTTCTCCACAATACAAAAAAAAAATTTAAGAATCTAATCCACTACCAACAATTATGGAGAAACTAGTTATATCAGAATTCCATATAACAAATATTTCAAGCAAGCACTATTGCCTTAAAGAAATAACATTATTCTTGATTAGTAAAGGAAGAAATGAAATTGCATAATAATTATGAGCATTTTCTTCCTTAGAAGTATATTTGTTATAAATTATTTTGGCTTTAAACTTCTAAAATGGTAGAAAAAAAACTAGAGATATTAGGGGTGTTACCTCTCTCAAAATATATAATCACATAAGTATAAATTATAAATCATTTAGGAAAGAAAGTAGCTTATTATGAAAAAATAAAATTTAAACTTCATTACCAAACATGAAGGTGTTCACATAATTAGATAAAAGCAAAAAATTTGTAAAACAAATATCATCAATAATTAACAAATGAATCTATATATGCATTCATTAAATTTTGAAACTTGTTGGATGGTGATTCTCCCATACACTTAGGATCTATATCCTTCATCATAGACTTAGAAGTTGGCTATTCACTTAACCATGGTGGAACATCAGAAGTAGGATCTATATTTTTCCTTCTAACTAGTGCTTTTCTACTTGAGAAATTACTCATAAATATTATTAAATATGATTTGAAGTAATGGTGGACTCACAATTGGAATGGCAAATTAGTCACCACCTAAATGAACTAGTGACTCTAATACTTCTTTATAGTAAGTAATAAGTTTATCAATGATAATCTATTTCTAAAATTTTGCCAACGTGACATCATTTTGTTTCCTTTTCTCATGCAAAGTTACTTTCATACTAGACTCCTACATTGTCAACTTTGTTATTTTTTTAAATGTTTCTCTACTTTCTACAAAAGAGTGAAGTTTCATTCTTTCCAACTATTTGCATTAATTATTAACCCCACTATCTTTACCTTCAACTTATGAACTCTATTAGCTAGTTCAAGATTTGAGCTAGATTCTACAATAATTCTTACTTGTTTTAGGCCTTCTAGCTTCTACTAATGATTTTTTTTTTCAAAAAACTTTTCTATGTCAAAGCATATGTGAAAGTATCTTTTTCTTAATTCTACTAATTATCCAAAGCTTTGGCTTTGAAGAAGTAGCTTGTGGCAATGTAATTTAAAATTATTAAAAGAACCAGAAAGATCATTACTTACCATTATGAAATGATCCTTAGCCAATGTTGTAATATCTTTAGAAACCTTAGACCTTACAATGTATGTAAAAGTATCATTATTAATGCCTTGAACATCCTTTCATGCTACCACATTATATAATATTTCCTCAATTGAATTCTTCTTAACTATTATTTTGAAGAAGGTTATAGCTGACTCACTCATAGTGATCAACTTTATGCTTAAACTGATAGTAGTTAAATATCATCTTTACTGTGGAGGGTGAAAGATAGTTATACACATGTATTGACAACCACTTAGCCTAAAATTTCTTTAATTATTTTAATAATGGAATCTCTGTAACTAAATTTTCCTCCCTTGATAATGCTTGCAAAAATAACTTGGACACCATATCTTTGTCCTTATTCTTCATCACCATAGTGATGTCATCCAATATTGAATTCTTGAAAACTATAACAAAGTAGAAAGAACATAGTCATATGAGAAGTGCGGGTTAATCATTCGTTGTCTTTCTAGACCTGTTCTTGTCACGGTGTATGGTTAAGTAAGTCCGAGGTATATGATTTTTTTGGTATTTTATGTGTTTTTCTCCTATGCTATGAGGTGAAGGGTTGAGAAAGCTAACTAACTCTAACTAAGGACCTAAGTCTAATTTAACTAGCATCAGCATCTGTTCCCACTTACCGTACACACCCTGAACTATGCAACTATGGCTACCAAACGCTAATCGTTACTGGGATCACCACACGTAATGCACATGCTCGAAGTGGTCGTACTGAGGCACTTAACTAGCCTAAGTGTGATAAGCATCTGTTCCTTTGCTAATCGTACACATCCGTGGATGCTCGTAACCAAGTCGTACTTATCCGACGTTCTACAAGTTGAGGGTGAGAGAACCTAATCGCGATGAGCAACTGATTCCTTGATTAGCCGTACACATCCGTAGATGCTCGTAATCAAGTCATACTCATACCACGTTGCGACGAGTAGCTGATTCCTTGACTAGCTGTACACATCTATAGATGCTCGTAATCAAGTCGTACTCGTACTACACTAATAACAGGTAATAAATGACATGTAATAAATAACAGATAATAAATCCTATTCCATGCACTGCAAGTTTTATCCACAAAGCTCATCTTTATTGCCATACACAACTTGAGTTTAGGTACAAAGCTACTCGCATAAAGATCCGTTCACTTAGGGACTCCTACTGCAGGCACATCGAAAATATTCTATCTCTAGAGTGATCAAACTATTAGAGTTTCCCTACTTTAAGCCTAGGATGAGAAATGAGGGGAGTGCTGCCTCTTATTTATAGATTTGGTGGTGGACCGCGATATCGTGTACATGATATGCGATATCGCATCTCATCATACCCCCATGACTGAATGAAAACTCATCCTCAAGTTCCTTACAATAATATCAGGCAGGTATGGAATTATTGAGGGAAATGGAACTAATGGGATGACATGTGAACGGATCATTATTACAAGACTTGACAAAACTGGTGTTCATGAAAACAAGGGTGAACACCTTATTACAATGACATCAGGCCTTAGTTGGCAGCTGAGAAAGAGAGAGAGAAAGAAGTGTTGCTGCTGCCAATGCCAAGATTGCGCCTTTTGTTGTCCATCCATAAGCGCGCCATCGATCTTGCTTCTTACATAGCTGCTGCTGCGCTGATCCATTCCAAGTGTTTGCTCCAGATCCAATTCATTGTTGTATGATCACCATCTGCACACACAACATAATCATATATTAGCAAGGGTAAATGAATCATCATGTAATTAATACCTTGCTTCAGTGTAGGTTCATTGGCTAGGTTGTGGTATGGCTAATATGGATTAGGAGATGTAGTAGAGATGACTATCGAAGGTTTAGGAGTTAGGAAGAAAATCAAAAATTTCGGGGCAAGGAGAAAATTGAAAAAATAGGCCCCATACCCCCATGATTAATCACGAACCTCTAGTAGCGTTAGAATGGAGAAAGGAAAGGAGTAAGAAAGATAGATAAAAAGGGACAATTGAAAACATCAGTGAAATGGATGTCAAGATGGTAATAAACAAAATAATAATTAATTGAAAAATGTTAAAGGAAAGAAGTTAACTAATGCTCCAAATAGGAATGTCAGTGGGTCCTTCCCAAAGCAGGCTCATACCCTTAATGCCCTGACAAACCCACATTCAAAGAGTCCGTAGGCTTTAGGAATGTCCTTTGGAACAAGAGTTAAAGTCTTAACCACAAGATTTTACCTAAAAGAAAACAATGCATCAACCAAAATATATATACTAATGATACAATTGGCAATGAGGTGAATAATGGAGAGAAGGATGGAGCAAGTAGAATGGAATGGAATCCCAAGGACAAGGTGGTGTACATCCCCTTGTGTGTTTTGTGATTAATGTGACTTAGAAATTCTCATTCCAACTCTGGCCTCAAACCAACCACATCCAGTAACTGTGCATTAATGCATTCGGCTAAACCATCCACTTGGATAACGAGGATGCATCTCCAAAGAGCCACCACCATTCCGACGAAACAAAGAAGAGAATGGGAAGCGAGAAGGGCCTTAGTTAGAGGGAACACTTTTTGTTCCATAACCAATGCTTGTAGCCCAAATTTTATTTCGTCTAAGGGGTGTGCTTTGAATTCTCACTTTGTTTTTTTTTTTTTGTTTGAATTTTGTGTTTTGTATTTTTATGCGTGAGAACCACACCATGCAAATACTTTTTATTTTTATTGTCTTAGCTTCTGATAAGTGGGTAACATTGGAACGGTAAGAAAACTCAAGAAGAAAACATCCAAGCACCCAAGAGAATGACCAACACAAAAGCATCAAGTTCCCTTGAAGTCAAACCCTTTTCAATCCTTGAGTCCTTCCTTAGTTTGAGAAATACCTAGTCACTAATTCGTTAAAGTTCTTATTAGAAGGGGACTGTACATTTCCAAGTCAAGAGGAACCATAGAATTTGATGGATGGATGGATGAGGTGATCTCATTGCCTACCATATCAAAAGAAACATACCTTAGTATCAACATTATGACTTAAAGGTAAAAACCAAACATTAGCAATCAATATGAAAACAGTTCACACCATCATTCCGAACACTTATTATGGGATAAACTTACAGGGTGGACACACACACACACTCACACAAAAAATGGAAAAGT
>MNCI01014202.1:151558-188438 GCA_015680685.1 Gnetum montanum
TGAGGCACTTAACTAGCCTAAGTGTGATAAGCATTTGTTCCTTGGCTAACCGTACACATTCGTGGATGCTCGTAACCAAGTCGTACTTATCCCATGTTCTAGGGGTTGAGGGTGAGAGAACCTAATTGCGATGAGCAGTCGATTCCTTGACTAGCTGTACACATCCGTAGATGCTCGTAATCAAGTCGTACTCATACCGCGTTGCGACGAGTAGCCGATTCCTTGACTAGCCGTACACATCCGTAGATGCTTGTAATTAAGTTGTACTCGTATCACACTAACAATAGGTAATAAATGACATGTAATAAATAACAGGTAATAAATCCTATTCCATGCACTGCAAGGTTTATCCACAAAGCTCGTCTTTATTGCCGTACACAACTTGCATTCAGGTACAAAGCTGCTCGAATAAAGATCCGTTTACTTCGGGACTCCTACTATGGCCACATGGAAAATATTCTATCTCTGGAGTGATCAAACTACCAGAGTTTTCCTACTTTAAGCCTAGGATGAGAAATGAGGGGAGTGTCGCCTCTTATTTATAAATTTGGTGGCGAAGTGCGATATCGCGTCTCATCAATGGTGTTGCTACTTATAAATATCTTTTGAATGGTGAGCTTGATAGAACATACTAAATACTTAATATCTACATCATCATAATCGATTGAACACTATTAACACTATTCATCATGCTCCTTACAATCGACTAAAAACTTATGCTTGAGTTTTATAACATTGAAATAGATTTTGTTACAAAATTATTAGACTAACTCTAATAGATAGACTAATGACTTGATAAGACTTGAATGCCACATTACACTTATCCAAGTGAACTTTGATAAAATGACAAAATTTTAAACACATTACAACTTTAAAAAATTGTTGGAGTAAAAAATTACAAAGGTGCATCTCTTAAGTTGTTCTTGGTGATGGAGGCTTTTTCTACCTTGGTGATTCTTGTGGTTGGACTATTGTTTCTCCCTTTATGTTGAAGGATTGAAGTAGTATCCTCATTTTCTCCTCTTAAGTTCAAGGATTATTGACTATCTAGTCTAGATTAGCTAGGTTGAATGTTGTGTGTACTTCTCATGAACATGGTAATGTTGGAAACATCATCTAGGTATTAATAAAGTAGGCCATAAAATAAGTACATTCCACTTTTAGTGCCCCTAGTTGATTCTTTAGCCCTTGGTAATCTACCATTAATTTTACCAAGTTCTCTGTCATGTCTCTCTAATTGGTAATTTTGGCCTTGAGAATATCCAACTTCACATTGATAATATACAACTTCTGTTGGGATTCCTAGTGGATTTGGTGCTTACATTCATATAGCAAGAACATGGCATCCATTTTTTTCAACTTGTTTCTTAACCTACCTACTATGAGCATTGCTAAATTAGCATAGTATGTAGCTCTTTCATGTTAGTCTTAGCTTCATTAAAAGCATTAATCCCATTGTAGATTGATTGTCAAATATAAAAGTTGCTAAAGAAAAACACTAAGTTTGGCCTTGGCCATTTGAATTTCCTTTTCATTGATTTCTATTTTAAGGTTCACTTGTTCTCTGAAATGTTCTTTAACTTTCTCATACTTCCTAGGCTTATTTTTCCATTCTTGAACTTCAATAGTTGATTTCTGCAAAATGAACCTAACTTCATCCATAGATAGATATTTTCTCTCTATCACCAACCTTCAGATATTTACATTTACTCATGTAAGTTGTTCTTGCATATGCTTTAGGTGCTCTTTTAATTGATTTTTTTTTTCATCATTCCCCTATTTTCTATGGCAATGTATTTATGCTCCTCTACCAACATGGTGATGTTGTTTTAAAGCACATGGACCATATCATTGACCTATGATGCATTCCATGTTGCCTTTTCTTTCATCATTTTAACTTGATATTGGTGAGCCTTCAATTTAAAAACAAATTTATCATGGAATTGGCTAAGCATTTATGAATTACTAAACTATACATGATCTACTAATTGAACATGAACTTGCACAAGCATTTTTTAAAGCCTTTGATTTTGTAACTCAGTCTGCTAGAGTTGGACTTCAAAGATTTCCTACTTTCCCTTGATGGTAATTGTTTATGTTTTGGTATGTCAAAACCTTAGAAAATGGAGAATTGAAAAGTGTGCTTATGAGTTTTTGCAAGACTAAGAAAGGTCTAAGATGAGATCAAGCATAGAACTTTAGTGAACAATTGAAGTGCTAAAAGATCAACAATGTATACAAGAGTGTGGGAGAAGTCACAAGGATGAAAGACATCTAGAAGTTCAAAGAAGATAGCTATGTTTGCCAAGATGTCTTATTCTGTAACAAGACATCCTAGTACCAAAAGCTCAGTTCTAGGCTAGACATCCTAGAAAAATAGTAGAAGTCATAAGTGTTACTGAGACATTCCAATCAAGACATCTCATGTGAGACATCCTAGTTTCCATTGAGACTTCCCACTTACAAGATCTAGATTATCAGAAAAATGTTTTAAGCTCACGTGAGATGGCCCAACTAGTCATTTTCTAACTATTGTATGAACTCCAATAGTCATTTGATAATTACAAAGACTAAAATAGATAATATATTTATGAAAAGAACATTGTTCATGTAAAAAGATCTTCATTGTATACATCTTGTCATTTGTTTTGTTTCCAAATTTTCCATATTTTCTAAGTTGTATATATAACTGGAAGAGCCTCAAAGTAAGGAATCTATAGTTACATTCTCTTCTTGATATTTCTTTTCTTCTTTTGTAAGCCCTACAAGGCTAATGTGCTTCTTGTGAGCTTGTTGGGACCTTGTGAGGTTGGATGTGGTTTTGTGTGAAAACACCCCTTGTAGAGCTTAAACTTTGTAAAGGTTATGGTGTCCTTGAAACCACTATTTTGAAGAAACAAAATTCAAAGGTATGCAAGGATTCTACCTTTCAAATGTGGACATACCAAAGTTGGGGAACCATGTACATTTGTGTGCATTTTTGACTTGAAATTGGTGGAACTTGTTCAATCTCCCATCTATGTTCTTGATCTTTAAATGGTATCGAAGCCTTGGTACTCTTGGGTTGAGCGTAACAACTTAGGAGTGAACTATGAAGGGAGCTTATTTCTTCAAGCTACCAATATTATATGGGTTCAACTTCACATACTACAAAGCTAGAATGCAAGGGTTCATTGAATTCATCTTGGAGAGATGCACTCAATCCATATACAACAAAGGTAAGGCAAGAGGTAAGTAATATAACATTTCTAATCATGATAACTCCTCTATGGAATGTTGGCTATCTGGTGGAAAAGACCACATAGCCTTCAAAAGCCCTTGTACTTGCAGGTTATAAGAAGAAGAGTCTTGTGAAGAAATGAGAACAACAAACATCTATACAAGCTAGGGTAATAAAGGAGAAGCTATCTATACATCCAAAGATTCTCATCATTTGTGCTTAGTCTTGGCAAATTAATAATCCATCAATGACTCAATATCTAATCATGAAGTTGAAGAAGATCAGATTATTTTGGAAGAAAGATATGAGCTACTTTGTAGTGAGGTAATTTCCTTTTAAAACTTATGCTTCAAAATGAAAGAAGCTTAACATAACAAGAAAATAAAAATAGCAGCACTAAATTCTAATTGTTCATACCTTAAGAAAGAAAACTTAGGCCTAACAGCTAAGGTTCAAAGGCTAAAAAATGTTGTTTTGCAAACTAACAAGGAACTATCATATGTAAAGCTCAACTATTAAAGACACATTCAGAATAAGGAGATAGATCAAGATCAAAGCCATCCCCACATTAAATCATCATCAGGTTTTATGAACTTAAAACAATCCTCTTCCAGGTTTGACTATTCAGCTAAATTTAAGAAAATGGTTTGTTTCTATTGAGGCAAAACTAGAAATATTCAATCCTTCTATTATTTATGGTTAAAACACTATAATTGGTCTTTTCTAAAAGAGTTAGAAAAGTTTTCTTGCAAGAAAAAGTTTGGAGGCAAAAATAGAAGAGTTCTGAAAAGGAAATGATTACACAAGTTGTAGTCTATGCTGTAAAAAGGAGCACTTGGGACATCAACAACAAATGTTTAAGACATATGATAGGAGACAAATCTTAATTTGTATATTTTTTAGAATAAAAGTATGAAATTGTCACCTTTGAAGATGACATGAAAGCTCAAATTAAAGGTATTGGTACCATTGGAGGTAAGAATTAGCCCACTATTAAACAAGTGTTTTTTGTTGAAGGTCTTAAACACAATATTCTTAGTATTAGTCAACTTTTTTATTCAAAATTTGAAGTTACTTTCTCCAAAGATACTTGTAAAGTATGAGATTCGTTGTCTAGAATAGTTACTATAGAAGGGAATAGAAAAGCAAAAGTTTATACTACTATTTTTTGGAAATAACCCTGACCTTGAATCCAAGTGCTTGATTAGCAATATAGGTGATGTTCACATGTGGTATAGGAAACTAGGTCACATCAATAAAGACATTCTTCAAGCCCTTGTCACAAAAGTTATGGTTAGAGGGTTGTTCAAAAGCAAGGATTTTTCCTTGAATACTTGTGAAGCTTATCAGAAAGAAAAACAAAAAAGGATAACATTTGGTAAGAAAAATTGCATCTCCACCTCTTGTCCTTTAGAATTACTTAACATGGACTTATTTTGTCCCTTTCAAACTCTTAGTTTGCAAAGAAAAGGTATTATTTAACTATTGTTGATACTTTTTCTCATTTCACTTAGGTTGCTTTATTATATTAGAAGGATGAATTTTTTGATCATTTCATGACAATTTGTAATCAAATACAAAAACAAAAGTAATATGGCATCAAATTCATTAGAAGTGACAATGGGGGAGAATTTAAAAGTGAAACATTTGAACAATACTATCAGATGAATGGAAATCTACATCAATTTTCTTCCCTTAGAACTCCACAACAAAATGATGTTACAAAATGAAAAAATAGAATTTTGAATAAAATTGGGAGAAACATCCTTAATGAAAAAAACTTTCCCTATCACTTTTAGACCGAAGCAATCAACATAGCATGTTACATCTCCAACAAAGTTTTTGTATGAATATTCAGTACTAAAACATCTTATGAATTATGAACTGGTAAAAAGCCATTAGGTGGTTACTTTCATGTTTTTGGTTTAAAATGCTATATTCTAAATGCTAAAGATGATCTGAGAAAATTTGATCCCAAAACTAACAAGAAAATCTCTCTAGGATATTCAACTGTTAGTAGGGCTTACAAAGTGTTCAACAAAAGAACCAACACTGTGGAGAAAACTATGAATGTTAAAATAGATAACAGTGATGGTTCAACTCAATGTGTTGATGATGAATAACTTCCTATCCAAAAGATATCTAGTACTTTCCCCATACAAACTGATAAAGATTTTGAAATAGGAAGTGAGCATGAAGATACTTCTTCAACATAGCCCAAAATGCCTAGACTCAATCGATCACACTCTCTTAATGATGTTATTAGAAAAGTGAAAGATGAAATTTGAACTAGGATCCAAACAAACAAAATATGTGCTTATGTTGCCTATCTTTCACAACTTGAGCCCAAAAATTTTAGAGAGACTAAACTAGAGGAAGGTTGAACTTTAACTATGCAAGAAGAGTTAAATCAATTCATTAGAAATGATGTGTGGTAATTAACTCCTAAACCCAACCATAAGCAAATTATTAGAACAAAATGAGTGTTTAGGAACAAGGAAAATAAAAATGGGAACATCATTAAGAACAAAGCTAGATTAGTTACCAAAGGATACAATCAGTAAGAAGGAATTGATTTTGATGAAACTTTTTCTCCTATGGCCAAACTTAAGTCAATCAAACTTCTTTTAGCCAATGCAAGTATCAAAGGCATCAAGTTGTATCAAATGGATGTAAAGAGTGCCTTTTGGAATGGAACTTTTCAAGATGAAGTATACTATGTTTTCAAATTGAAAAACACTCTCTATGAGCTTAAACAAGCCCCTAAAGCTTGGTATGATAGACTCTCATAATATCACATGTCTAATGGTTTCAAAAGAGGTAGGGTTGATGTTACTTTGTTTCTTAAATGAGAATGTAAATAATTACTCATTGTGCAAATTTATGTTGATGATATTATATTTGGAGCTACTAATGAGATTTTATGTAAGAAGTTTTTAGATCTTATGCCAACAGAAATTGACATGATCATGATGGAAGAACTCAAAAACTTCCCTAGATTTCAAATCAACCAAACTAAAGGTAGGACCTTCATCTATCAAACTCAATACATTAAAGATCTATTACAAGCATTTAACTTGGCTGATGTGAAAGTAAAGAAAACACCTATTACTACACACTTCAAACTTAACAAAGATGTACAAGGGAAATCTATTGATCTCAAGCTCTTCAAAGGAATGATTGGTAGCTTACTATACTTAACTGCCAGTAGATCTAATATAGCTTTAAGTGTTGAAATATGTGCAAGGTATCAACCTAATCCATAAGAATATCATATAAAAGTTATCAAATGAATCTTTCATTATATAAAAGGTACTACTAATTAGGAAATTTGGTATTCAAATGATTCCACACTTTAGCTTAATGGGTATTGTGATGTAAATTAGGGAGGTTGTACATATGATCGCCAAAGAATAAGTGGAAATTACTTCTTTCTAAGAAGAAGTTATCTCTTGGAAAACTCAAAAGAAAACCTCGACAACACTTTCTATGGATCAAGAACTTAGAAGGAAGGTTGAATAAGTTCCCTAATTTAAAGTTGCTCCAGCCACAAAAACACAGCAATTTTTTGTGATTTTCCAACTTGGTTACATCCACACTTAGAGGGTAGAATCTATGTACACCTCTAGACTTTCCTTCTTCAAAATGTCGTTTAAAGGGCACCACACCCTGTACAAGGTTTTAGCTCTACTCTGGAGTGTTTCGTTGTAGTGAACCAACTCAACCCCACAAGGTCTTGAAAAGATCAAAATGTGGTTTGGAGGATCCCACAACCTTTATAAATGTGAGCTCCACATCAAAATGTTTTGACACTGCAAAATCACTTAATCCCATAGGATCCCAAGAAGCACAACAAGGATGTCTTCTCACAAGAAAAACATCAACCCCACAAGGCTACAAGAAAGAAGAAAAAGAAATAAGAAAAGAGTGTAGTTAAATTTACAAGTCCTTGTACTTGAAGCTCAGTATAATTACAATAAGTAAATGATGTTACAATGAACAAAAACAAATTCACTTTTAGTAGCCAATGATTAATATTTTTTTTTGAGAAACTTTAGGTGTATATTAAGTATAAAACCATATTATGTACATTAGATTCACATCTACAAATACATGAAAAGCAAGCACCTACCCTAACCCCAGAAATGGGGGCTATAGTCCCCTTTCCCCACTTGTCACACTTACCAGAAATCTCCTAGAGAATTCAAATATAGAGAAAACTAGAAAATAAAACATTTTATCACCTTCCAAGCCATAGCCCAACAAAAAGTAACCTCACCCAAAAACCAAACCTAAAGATGTATTGGCAGTGTAGAGCAATAGTAGCAGCATTATTCTTGGTTGTGAACTATATCCAAAAATTCCCTATTGCGTTTGGTGGCAACAAAGGTTTCCACTTGCTAAAACTCCTTGAAATTCGCCTCCTTCCTTGCCCACTCCACTGCATTTTCCTCCTCATCGAGATGCAACTTTTTTACTTTGACACTAGATGTCCCTTTGGAGTGCATCGCAAGGTGCACTGCACTTGATGTCTAGAATTATGTAGGGGCATCTCCCCTCCTAAAATCAAGAACATGCGCAATCTTCATGGGCCTAGTCCAATCACTCCTGGATCTCTACCTCCTCTTGCTCCTCCTCGTCTCAGTGCTCCCACTCCTCCCTTGCCCACTCTTCTTGAAGCCTAGCCTCCACCTGGAGTTCTTCCTGAATCTGTTGTTGAAGATCATCTTCCAAAGCCTACTTGGCCATCTCTGCTTTCAAGTTGCACTACACCCTTTTCACCTTTGCTACCTCCTCATAGTAGTAAGTTAGATGTTCCAACTCCCACTAGAACTGCTCCTCCCATCACCTCAACCTCTCTCACCAAATCACGTGCTCCTCCACCTACCCATATTCCACCACCTCCAGTCCAATCACCAACCTCAATGTTCTTGAGGTCTTCCCTTCTCCACCTCTTAACCTTGGCCCAATCAAAGATCTAGCCTTCCCTTGGAATCCCTCCAATCGTTCCTAGGGATGCGATGGCTCCCCCACCTTATCCACCCCAAAAACCTCCCAGTCTAAACTCCCTCCAAAAGCAACCCCCTCCAACCCACTTTTATTACTAAAAATGTTGACCATCAATGGTGGAACATAATTCCATCATTGTCACTCATACATGGCTTGCACCATCAAATCCTAGGTGGCACTGAGGGCCTCCCTTCACAACAACCATCCCCACACCACCTACCAAAGTGCAAGAATAAGACCCAAATGGGTTTCCCACCTCATCCAAAGTAAAACCCCTAGAAAGTAATGGGGAAAATTCACCATATACCCCATCCAGAGGAAATGTAGGAATCTGAAATGTACCCTAAGTAGCTTCCACGCATTGCCCAAATGAACAAAAAATTGGCCCACAAGCATTGTCGAATCCTACAACATGGGTTCTAAAGCTAACTTGGGCACCTACTTGTTGTCAATCTTGGGCACCCATGCATTCTATAGTCCTCTCCTTTGTAAGATCATCTCCTCCCCTTCAGTTAGTACTTGTATATATTGGGTGATGATAACCTTCATGAGCTCAACTCTCACCCCCTAAAATAAAGTAATTTCCCCAAGACAATTATTGTAGAATGGTCCATCATTCAAGTCAAGGTCTCCATGATGCTCCTCCAACACCGAGGCCCAACCTACTCTAGCCACCAAATGTCAAATAACTAGATTAGCCCAATACTCTTGATAGGATGATTCATAAGTTGGGGTCATCCCCATTACAATGTGTGCCTCCTTTAATGCATGAAAGCCTTCAGTTGCCACCTGCACTAGTAACAACAAAGTAATGCCTCCAAAAATTTGGTAATTCCTAGTCCTCCATAGCTACCACAAGATAGTTGCAAAAAGTGAGTCTTTGTCTAATGTAATTGGCAGTGAATTCATGCAGTGTGCCACACCTACACTAAATAAGTACATTGCCAAGTGAAATGCTCCACCATCTCCTCTCCCGACATGCAAGGGGGACACATGGTGTGCACCCATAACCCCCACCTATGCAGCATGTGTCACACAAGGATAGCACCATGCTCCACTAAACATGCATGTGTGACACTAAAGAGTACCAAATATTTAAATCTTGGCACGATGCCTCTAACTACTGGTATTTATGATGCATATTCTAAACCTATTGGGCTAGGTATAGGCCCTGATCACATATCCTCCTTGGTAACCTCTGAAGATCCATGGCAAGTACATCCATAAAACATAGTAGTACCAGACCACCCACCTTCTTCAATCTAGTCATGGTATCCCAAGCAATCAAATGCATCTAGCCATCCCCTTTACCAGACAACCTTGTGAAATTCTAAATAATACAGTCAATTTTCTCTATAACTTCAGTCAAAGAAGAGCTGGAAAATGTTGTGAATCAAGCCATAGCTTGAAGAACTGATAAAGCTAGAAGTAAATGCCTTCCATGAGAAAGAAACTAAGTAGTCTAATGACTAATTCTTTTCGGCATTCTTCTAACAAGGCTTTCCCAGACACATCTTCTATGCCAATCATACAATGGTAATCCAAGGTAGGTATCTTCCTTAGAACTTGATAAAACCTCTAGCAATTACACAATTCTCCCCCACATCACTTGCTCAACATTGAAAAGATGCATCATGGATTTTCCTGTATTGACCTCCAAGCCAATCTCTTCAATCATTCTAAGAAGAGCTTGATTAATAGTAAGAACCCAAGTAGCCACAGCCCTAGAAAATAGAAAAGTATCATTGGCATAGTGCTCCACCAGGTAATTCACACCCTAAACCTTCAGTCCTCTAACCCCTTTCGACATGCTATACATGCTCATGGCATCCATAACTAGAATTAATAGATANACTAGGAAACTGAGTCAATCGAAGTAAGTGCATCACCTCTTGCACCAGAATAATTTGATCCTACAAATATCTACCTTTAACAAAACCTACCTATTCTTCCCCAACTAGCTACTACATTAGAGGTGCCAAGTGTGCCACCATTTTCATAAATAGCCAAAGTAGAGTGTTACATACCCCAATAGGATTGAAGCGTCTTGGGCTCAAAGGATTAGATGACTTTGGGATCATCACCAATTGAGAGTAGTTAATCTTCCATCTTACCTACCCCAAAAACAACATCTCATTAAATGTGTCTAATATATTCTCCCCCATCACATCAAAAAATGTCTAGAATAACTTCATCAACCATCCATTAGGACTCGACGTCCTCCCTCCTTTCATAGAGGCTAGCACCCCCTCCAACTTGACATGAGTAAAGGACACTAGTAACCTTTGATTATTATCCTCACCAAGCACTTGCGTAATATTGATGGAGATCATTTTCATCTCCTATTGCTGCTAGATCTCAAACTAGTACTTTAGCAAAGCCTAGGCAACTAGCCATTTCCCCTTCACAGTCTTCTCTCTTTTAGTAATACAAGGTATCTTCTTGGCCAAATGAGCTAAATGAGTCACAATAAAAAAAGAAACACATATTCTTATCCCCCTCTTGGAGCCATCTCACATATCCCCTCTGTGTCCAATAGGCCTCCTCTTCCTTGTCCAATGTATGAAGCTCCCTCAGCACCTCTGCTTCATCATCTTCCTATGTCTAATTCAACTCTTTCTCCTTCTAAATATGCATGCTGCAAGAGCTATCCCCAGTTGTACCAAAAAGAGTACTTATCTGCCAACCTAATCCCTTGAATGTGATGCTTTAACAAAGAAAATACCTATTTGAGAGAATCTAGATGATAGGCCTCCAAAATATCCTCCACTAATGGTCTCAACCATAATTTCATTAGCCACAATTATTCAAATCTAAATGATCTAGGCTCCCTATCTTCATGGGACCCATCACACACACAAGAGGTCAATGATCCAAAGCAACTCTCTATTTTCTAATGACAATCATCCCCTTATCCATGAGTACACTCAAGCCCACCTGTACCTGATAAATCTTGACCATGAGCCTGTCATGACCTTTTCTTTAATTACACCATGTGAACTGACATCTCCTAATCTCCACATTGACCAATCCATGGGCTTTCAAAAAATCCTAAAACTATTGATCCTTAAGAGGGTCTAAAGTATCCACATCAAATGTTTTCCACATATGCAGTCATTGGCTGAAATCCCCAACCAAAATTCACTACCTCTAGTCTACAATTAGGGGAGTAATTTGGTCTTGCTCTTATAAGCATTCCTTCCATTGTTGAGCCTCATAGAAATTTGTAATCCATAAACCTTTCTGAATAAGATGAATACTAATACTCCACTAGGAATCATCAACCACCCCAAAAGGTCACTTAGACAAGGTTGCTAAATGTCCAACCCTTCCCTGACATGGCACACAATGGTAGTACCAACCTAGCCATTGTAATTAATGAAACTCTTGCTACTAAACTTTAGTCTCTTGCAAACACACTACTTCATAGTGCTTGCACAATTCCCAAGATTTTTTCATTGTCTTATAACCTCAAAGTTTTCAAAAACTCCTTAAAACTCATGCAATGACTATCAAATGGCTAGTATAGACATCTACTTCAAAGTTTACATGTTTACCTAAGATAGCCCCAATGTAAGAAAGATGTCTACTTAAAAAAGGACACATCTCCCTATAGACATCTATTGTTTGAGATAGACGTTTTCTATTTTCAGAATACATCTACTTTACTTTTGCACTTTGGTGTCTAAGGCATTCCCTTGTTAATTTGACATCTTGGAAATATTTGAAACACCTTAGTTTAGCTTGTAAACTCCATTTTCATCCATGTTCTCATCTTATCCATGTAGTCTTCATTTTGACATCTCAATGTAGATCTTGTTTCTTGAAATCTCAATCTTCATGTAAAGTTCCTATTCATGGCCTTGCAAAATTATCATTGCATACATAAAATGTACATTCTCTATTTTATTTAAGGTTTTGACATACCAAAAGCTCAACAATCTTCCCCTTTTTGGTGATGTTCAAAGCTTAAGAAAATGGATTAGTACTATTCATAACACAATGATAAATGATAAATAATAAAAGCATTTAAGACTTATAAATTCAAATGGTAGCTAAGGGTAACATTGAAACAGGAATAAAAGGCTCAAGGAAATCGGTTAAAAAATAGATAGCATAAAGAGGTCTACATAAACTGTCCAAATTCCAAACCTATCTCATAATATAGCATGCTATCAAAAAACACAGCTATCCATATACATAAATATGATCAACAACAATAAACATGTCATACAATGTCCACCATCAAATAAAAAGGCCAAAATATCATAGCATGCTATCCATACAAGTCCATATCCATATACAACTATAAATAATTGTCCATTCATATACAATCCACAAAACTCTGCCCCTTGTTGGACATCACCCCAAAAGAAGGAATCACCAAAGGAATCTAATCATCGATCTCAGTAGCATCATCAGACTCATCATTAGAAGTAGTTGTTACATGAGAAGGCCTATATGTCTTCTCCTCGTCATCCTCACTACTAGTGCTGGTGTTGAAGATGTGCTGTTGATCATCATCATTTGATGATGGAACATGTACATGAGCTCTCCAGGGACGTAGCTTCACCCAAAACTATGAGAAAGTAGATGGAGCCTGTTGAGAAGATGAAAAACTATCCTTTCTCTTATATGTAATCAAGTCCAATGGTCTACACTAAGAAGAAGTTTCAAAAATGCTCTCCATGGCCTGCTGCTCAAATGTTTGTAGAGCATCATCATGAGGGTAAGAATTGGTTCCAAGCTACATAGTATCAAGAATCTCCCCTTGGACTCATGTAGGCAATGCATCAAGCTCCTCAAAATTAAATGCATTTCCCAAGTCATATGCCTATGATGGCTTAACAGCTACCACATGTCTAGTTGAAGCTAGATAGTCCTCACTGTCTAATATGGGAGGAGTGATGATCTCCTTAAACTATTTTCCATTCAAAGGAAGAGGTACTCCAACTACATTTGTTCTCTTAAGAAAGTAAGCGAGGTTCCTTCTAATCATCCCAATAGTACAAGAAAAATGCTTGAGCAGCTTCTTGAGAGTGGATCTCATCTAGCTGCTATTTGATTTGGACCTTCTCAACTAAGGAGATACCTAAGATGGTGATGTAGATCCCTTCTTCCTTGACTTCTAAGGCCAGATGCTAAGTTTTGCAGCATCAACATGGGTGGAGCTCCTCTTCTCTAAATGCTCACCAAGGCTTCTCTTGCCTTTAAGCAAAGGCATATTAGGAATGGAAACACCTCTCTCATGGATCAACAAACTGATGAGATGAGGATGCCCATAGACTCTCCCCCTGGTGAAAAGACCTAACATGTCTCTATATAGGATATGGTCCAATTCTAGTGGTTGCCTAGTGAGTAGACAATAAAAAACATAGGCATGGGCTAGCAACAAGTAGCTATAACTTCCCCCTTTTATAATAATATTATACAAAATAATGAGAGAAAGGATTGAAGCATCTAAAGCCATCTGACTCCTAAGAACTTTCCCACTATGCAAAGACACAAATTACCCAAACAAAGCATCACAAAATTCATTGTGGGAAATAGGTATTACACCATTTGTAAAAATATTATTCTTGGAATGAATTTTAACCTTGTGTACATCAAAACTAGAAATTCCAAGGATAGCATTGACAACTTATGGATTGAATTCAATCAATAGTCCCAAAATAGTGGAAGTAAAAGCACTAACACTAGCATTTGAAATTATAATATTGCTGTAAAATTTCCTAATGAGAATTTGAGGGACACAAAAGTTCATAGAAATAAAGGTCATCAAATTCAATACTTGAAAAATGGCATAAGTTCCTTCTGAAGCCATTGCTGTAAATAAAGGGATCTCTCAGAAACAATGGTAACAAAAAAAGTTACCTCAAATCTATGATAAGTGTCAATGGAGTGAAACTAAGTATAATAATTTACAATGCTGGGAGATAATCCCTTTGACTTCTTGTTCTTTCTAGAAGGATCCCTGGATGTCATAATCTAGTTTTGAGCCATTAATTTGAGAGAAGATGCATATATCACTGTTTTTGAAGAAGCCCTAGTTGTCTACGCATGGATGTGAAAAAAATGAGAGAAAAATGAAGTATTGACTTTATGTAACCATGGCTATTGAGGATTTTTTATGAAAAGATAAACATCTATCTTGACTAGTAGACATCTATGTTGTGTCTATTCAAAACTCATATTGATGTCTAACTCATGATGTAGACGTCTATGAGTAGAAGTCTATCCTTCGATGTATATGTCTATAGGTAGATCTCTCAATAAGGAAATTCTCAGGGGACAAGTACCATGAATTATAGTTTAAAAAGAAATTCTAAATGAGATGAAAACTTACCTTCCTTACTAATGAAGATAAAGATGTCTAAGGAGCTTGTGAATGAGGTTCTTCTTTTGAAGTTTCTCCTTTCATGAAATTTTTTTCTATTTCTAATGTTTGGATCCTTTTCAAAAAATTATTGATGAAGGTTCTTTTACTTTCTTCCTTTGATTTAATTCTCCACACCTTTTTGTTCTCCTTGCCCTTTTGATTTGTCCTTCATTTTTACTTGTCCTACAAGACTTCCTTTCTAGGTGCATTTTGGTAAGACCAAGGAGTCTTATGATATGACCAGGTGTTCATGTGATAATATTTTAAATTACAATCCCATTGCTCATGCCCAAATCTATTACAATAGTAACTTCTAATTCTTTTACTTTGGTTAAACTAATCAAACCTTAGAGATACTTTTTGTTTGGACATAGTACCAATTGATACTTCAATCTTTGGATTAGTTTCTTGTTTGGATGAATTTTGTGTGGATGCTTCTTCTTTTTGGCATCATTCTAGTCCACATTTATCATGTGGACCTCTTCATTTTCCCAGCACAATGCAAAGGGATTCTTTCCCTTTGACTAATCTTTCATTCACCAGTTTGGTATTTGCAAGTTCCTTTTTCATTTGCTCACAAGACAAGGTTAGTTTTTTGTTCTCAGCCCTTAGGTTTGAGTTTTCTTGTAAGAGGACTAAATATTTTGTATTAATTAGAGATAAATCTTCATCTTTTTCTTTCATAGACTTCTTTAGCTTTATACAAAGATTTTGGAAAGACAACACTTCATTGCAAAAATGATCATACCTTTTCTCATCAATTTTAATTACTTGGTCCTCATCTTCGATTGTGTAATCATCATCTATGAGAGCCATGAAGCTGAGATGTGAATCCTTTTTAGTATTGTCTACCTCTTCCTCACTTTGTTCTTCATCATCCTAGTTATTGTAAAAGTGTATCTTTTTCAATTCAGCGTCATTTTTATCTCTTTTTTGTAACCTGCCAATGCTAGAATATTCAAAGGTCACATGGATGCTTCCACCACATATCCAACATTCTATTGAAAATGCATGAAAATTTAAATTTTTAGAATTTTTACCTTTCTCTTTGAACTCTTTCCTTGCAATGAGTCTTTGAACTCTTTTTGATAGAAGAGCTATTTGGTCTTCACTATTCATTTTCTTTTGCTGCTAATTTTAGAGCAATAGGCTCTTCCTTTATTAGTCCTTCACCTGTGAGATTCTTCTCATAAGCAATCAAAGCACTTTGAACCTCCTAAAATTTAAGGACCAAAAAGTCTCTGATTTCTTTCATAGCAGTGACCTTGGGTCTAAACTTGGGCTGTAATGTTCTAATCATTTTTATAATTACATCACTTTTAGACAAGTCCTTCCCCATTCCTCTAATTATGTGTTACAAAGGTATTGAACCTTGATAAACCCCTAATAGAACCTAATCCTCAACATCTAAGTAGACTTAGCTTAGAAAGTAAGAACAACATAATGTAATAGAGAAAATCTCCTTTATATTAAGATATTTCTCAAAATACATATAAAATATAGCAAAGATGAGGAGCCAAGCTCAACTCATAACTCTCCTAAGGATCTTAGAGGCCACACCTGTCCCCTCTCAATCCTCAATTACTCACAATGGAGACCAAGCTCAAGATAAGAAACTTATAAGAGATTCTCCTAATCTCTCTCAAGTACTCTAACTTGCCTCTCACTAAACTTCCTTGCACAAGCTCTCTTTATATACAAGCTTTCCTCCCTTAACTCTCACAAGCTCTCTCTTTTGCTCATGGTCAAGCTTATGCTCTCCAGAGAGACATCTACTATTTTTGGTAAACGTCTCCTTTGGACTTGGCACATCTACACTTAAGGGGAGATGTCTATCTTTCTGGGGAGACGTCTCTTTCAAAGGTGCCAAAAATAAAAATGTTTCTTTTGATACTAGGAGCCTCTAGATGCCTCCCAACAAGTCCCCATAGACCTTGGAACCTCCTAAACTCATCAAAGTGATCCAAAAACACCTCCAAACATGCCAAAATATCAAGGAATCATCCTCAACAAAACCAACATAAAAAAACACATAGAATGTAGGGTAGAATAAGGGGATCAAAAGAGGTGTTCCTACATCATTTCTATGAAAAGATCATTTATCCTAGAGAATTAATCCTTAATCTTTTCGACTACCTTCATTCTAAGCTTGTCATATTCACTTTGCAAAACTAAGTGTTTTGATTTTTTAACTATAGACGTGTCCTCATAAGTAGCCTCTAAGAATTCCCATATTTTTTTTAGCAATCTTACACCCAATTATTCTATCAAATTATAATTTATTCAATGCATAATATAAAATTTTTTTGGAATTAGAGTCATACCTTAACTTATCTGTTCCTTTAACAATCCATTTGTTTTATGCTTTGAGAACTTTTGAGGTGCTGTCAACATGTGGTGTGTAGCTTTCAAGGATTAACTCCCATACTTCAAATTCCATAGATTCAAAGAAGCCTTGCATCCTTGCTTTTCAATATGCAAAGTCAAACCTATTGAACATCAGTGACTTCATGTAGGACATTTTTTCCATAGTTCACTCTTGAAATTTAAAGAACAAACTTGAGAGTACTAAGCTCTTATCGCACTTTTGGATCAAGAACTTAGAAGGGGGATTGAATAAGTTTCCTAATTTAAAATTTCTCTAGCCATAAAAACACACCAATTTTACATGATTCCCCAACTTGGGTAAGTCCACACTCAAAGGGTAGAATCCATGCACACCTCCATACTTTGTTTCTTCAAAATGTGGTTTGAAGGGCACCACACCGTATACAAGCTTTGAGCTCTAGTTCAAAGTGTTTCGTTGCTGTGAAACCACTCAACCCCACAAGGTTTCAACAAGCTCAAAATGTAATTTCAAGAATCCCACAACCTTTACAAAATTGAGCTTTGCACTAGAGTATTTTAACATCACAAAACCACTCAATCCCATAGGATCCCAACAAGCTCAACAAGGGTGTCTTCTAGCAAGAAGAACATCAACCACGTAAGGCTACAAGAAAGAAGAGAAAGAAATAAGAAAAGAGTGTAACTGAATTTACAAATTTTTGTACTTGAAGCTTAGTACAATCACAATAATTAAATAATTTTACAATAAAGAGTAAAAACAAATTCACTTTTAGTAGCCAATGATTAATCTTTCTATTAACAATGCTTGCACAATTTCCAAGATTTTTACATTATCTTATAGCCTTGAAGTTTCTAAAAACTCTTAAAAATTTGTACAACGGCTATCAAATGGCTAGTATAGATGTCTACTTTGAAGTTTAGACATCTACTTGAGATAGCCCCAATGTAGAAGAGATGTCTACCTAGAAAAGGAAACGTCTACTTGTGAAAGTCTACTATTTGAGATAGATGTCTACTATTTTTTAAAGATGTCTAATTCAATTTTTCACTTTGGATTCTAAGGCATTCCCTTGTCAATTTGACATCTTGGCAGTCTTTGAAACACCTTAGTTTAGCTTGTAGACTCTATCTTCATCTATAATCTCATCTTGTCCATGTAGTCTTCATTTTAACATCTCAACATATACAATCTACATTCTCCATTTTCTTTAAGATTTTTACATACCAAAAGGTCAACACTTTCTATGGTAGAAGAAAAGTATATTTTAGCTGGAAAATGTTGTGCATAAATTTTGTTGATGAAAGATACACTCAAGGATCTAGGGATCTAATCAGATCACACATATATTTTCTATGATAATGACATTGCCATCAATGTAACTAAAAATCCTATTCAGAATTCTCATATAAAGCATATTGAAATTTGACATCACTTAATCAAAGAACATACTCAACAAAGGAATAATAAGTTGGAGTATATTAGGATAGATGGTCAACATGCTGATGCCTTCATCAAGCCACTTAATGAACGAAGACTTACTGCTCTCTATAAAAATATGGGGCTAGGACCCTATCCTATCAAGTAAGAAGCTTGTCTTTTTTGAATACTAGCAAAAATTAAAAATAAATAATAAACAATAAAAAAATACTCATATTTAGATGGATTTTTACAAGGCAATTTCTTTTTCATGATTCCAAAAGGGGGGAGATTGTTATTGTCAATTGTGTTTAATATTGTGTTGCGTTTCCATTTGCCTATAATATGTTGTTATTATGCTTAACTCATTTTTAAAATTTTTTAGACATCTTCAAAAAGGGTAAGATTTTTGATCTTTTGATATGTCAAAACCTTAGAAAATGGAGAATTGAAACGTGTGCTTGTGAGTTTTTGCAGGAATAAGAAAGATGCATGATGAGACTAAGCTTAGAACTTTAGTGAACAATTGAAGTGCTAAAAGATCAACAATGTATGCAAGAATTTGGAAGAAGTACCAAGAAGAAAGATATCTAGAAGTCCAAAGAAGATAAGTATCTTATCCAAGATATCTCATTTTGTAGTAGGACGTCCCAATAACAAAAGCTTAGTTTTAGGCTAGACCTTCCGAAAAAACAACAAGTGTTCCAACTATTACTAAGACATCCTAATCAAGACGTCTCATGTGAGACATACCAATTTTCAATGAAACTTCCCACCTACAAGATCAAGATTCTCAACAAGATGTCTTAGGCTTGTATGAGACATTCTAACTAGCCATTTTCTAACCATTGTACAAACTCGAATGTTCATTTGACAATGAAAATAACTATAAAATAGAAAATATCTTTATGAAAAGAACAAGTGCTATTCATGTAAAAATATCTTCATTGTATATATCTTGCATATTATTTTTTTTCTAAATTATACATTTTTTGTAAGCTGTGTATTGTACTATGAGAGCCTCAAAGCAAGGAATCTATAATTATAGTTACATTTTCTTCTTGAACTTTCTTTTCTTCCTTTGTAAGCCTTGTGGGGCTAATGTTCTTCTTGCAAGAAGACATCTTTTGAGCTTCTTGGAACCTTGCAAGATTGGGTGTGGTTTAGTGTGAAAAGACTTCTTGTAAAGTTCAAACTTTGTAAAGGTTTTGGTATCCTTGAAATCACTTTTTTGAAGAAATAAAGTTCAACGATGTGCAAGGACTCTACATTCTAAGTGTGGAAGTATTTGCTTGAAATGAATTTATCTATTTAACACCTCTTCATGTTGCTCAATAGCCATTATTCCATCCTTTCATAGGTCTATTCTTATGGACAACTAAATGTATGGAATGGTGGAAAACTTTGAAATTGATACCATAAATACTTTGAAAGCTTTCCAAACTTTATCAATAATGACTTTTGTAGTGGTCTTCTAATCTTTTTGTGGCATCACTACCATAGTGGCATCATCCTTAAATTCTAATGTAATAAGAAATGATGCCATATTACTTAATATTTTACAATATACTTTGGTAATTTCAATGTAATGAACAGATTCTAGAAGGATCCATTTCATAACCTTTCCAAGTAAAATTAGCTTAGACAACAAGAACATAATGAAATGAAGAAACTCTCTTTTTATTAATCTACTTTTAACATAGATAATTACATCAATAATAAGGAGCTAAGCTCAAGTAAAATCTCCCAAGGATCTTATAGGCCATAGATTTCCCCTTTCAATTCCTCAGTTTCTCACAAAATCTCAAGACAAGATGAAACACACAAGAGATTTTCTTAATCTCTCTCAAGTGCTATAAGTTGTAACTTGCATTAGGATCTCTCATGTCCTTTCATCAAGCTAAAGATGATCTTTTATAAGTTCTAGAATGACCCTTAACCTTTCTTGATTATTGGTTCACCCTTTAAAATTTATTCCTTTTTGAAAAAAAATCATTTTTTCTAGACTACAAGTAACTATGATTGTGCCTAGCTTGCAGCTTCTTGCTTACAACCTACTATGACTTGCAACTTGCTTACACTAGTAAAACGTAACTTATTTTTCTTCAATTCCTCTATTGATTGTGACCTCCTATGGATTGCATTCTCTAGACTACAATCTTCTATGGCTTGCATTATCTAGATTATGACATGTTACAATCTCCTTCTAACTTGCAACTCATCACTCAGCTTCATAAACATAAAAAATCTAAATTACAATGGACTATGACTGACTCAAACATGTAGCAACCTGCAATTTCTAGACTGCAACTAATTGTGATTCACATTATTAATGTAACTGACTATCCCACATATAGAAAATATGCAAATTACTCTAACTCGAAAACATGAATACTCACTCCTATGACACATTGAGGATGAGAAAATTATGAAGAAGGTGGGGTGATGATAAAAAATTTGATGTAAGTGACTATGATATTGTATCTATAATACCATAGATGCAATATCATAGCCCATTATACAATATCATAAATATGATGTAGTAGGTCATGGTCATGCCTATAAATAAGATCACACCATTGTGTCAAAGGAAAATGTTTTCGTCAACACTTAGCGAAACTCTTATAGTTTATTTTCATGAACTTAGAGTTCATTATGAATTTTCAAAGTGTGGTGAATTACAGTTATACAACATCTATATTCAAGTGGATTATTCCTAGACATAATTCAAGACTACAAATAAAGATCAAGATTATTCTTCATCATTACAGTATTTCACATAGAATAGATTTATATTTGTGTCATTTACTGTTATTTTACCATTTACATTTCCTAAGTAATTTACTATTTCACTTTTTCTTAATATGGATAAAATAAGTATGATTGATTTCACACATAAAGTGTAGTTGCTTGGTAACCCAGTAATGACTTTACTTGATTTGCTTAGTAGTCCACCAAGAAAAGCTTCAAAACTAATACAACAAACTTGCAATATGCAAACTTGGCCATGTTAATAGGAGGTAGACTAAGGATAGAATTGGGGCAGCAATTGGATACCATGTATTCCATGTATGAAAAAGAGTTTGTCAATAGAAAAGATGTACAAAAAAGTTTCACATTGTAAACTCAAAACTTCAAATATTCAAAATATAGCAGCAAATCTAGCTATAAAAATAACAAATTATCAAGAACTACAGAACCTGGCCAATGCATTTAAAGTGGAATGAACACAATTTTCATCATGGTATGTCAAGGCTAATTAAATGTTTTCCCAATTACCATGTTATTGGAAAGTGCTGACACTAGAGAACATTCCCAAGGTGTCATGGATTGTGCATGATCCCAGGAATGAAGAAGAGAAGCTAAAAGCATTGCTAAGTAAAAATTAGTTTAAAAAGCTAGATGACAAAGGGAAGAAGTCAATGAATGAGCCATCATTACTAGGAACTTAAAATACTAAATTGAACTTTGATCTTAGTTTACTTCATTTTGTTCTTGTCAAAAAAAAATTTCATATGTCAATCTTGTCAAATTTGTTCTAGTATCAGGCAACCCAAGGGTTTACACTATGGCCTCCACCAAGTAGAACACCTAAATGTCCTTGATCTTCGTAGTGGCTCTCACTCACCTACTGTTCCAGAAGAGAGATGTCTCTCCCATGTACCATTCCCCACTAGAAGTGATGATTGGCCACATGGAAGAGTTTTGGAACTACATTTTAACTTTTGGTGGAGCATGTTCTAAGAATAGTCCAAAGTTTAATTCTTGAAGAACTGAATCTTGGATGTTATGAGGCTTGATTTGATCAAGGCAGGCTTGAGTCAATGTGACCTCAAGTCTTGGAACCAATTCTAGAACCTTGTCTCAATGGGATTATTCAGTAACAATCTCTTTCTCAGGAATCTATCAAATAGATACCACTTCAGGCTCCTCCTAAAGAGGTCCCATCACATGAGTTTATGCTACCTATTCTTGGGCTTGTTCTTGTTACTTCTCTCTAGATCTAAGTCGTTTATCCCTTCGTTGAGATGGTTCTCCTTCCTACGAGCATTTCAGTTAAGGTGCCATCTTTAATACCAGCATGACCAAGGATTAGCACTTAATGTGTAATTTTGAAATATTTTGAATACCTTATCACTTAGGGTAGTTACACTTGGCTAAGTTGTAATCATGGCTAGTTTGATTATTTTAATATTATTTTTTATTATTTGATTAAATAGGTTACCAGAGTGCGTTGAAAAGGTTTAACTCTCATATGTTGATGATTTAATATTATTTTATTTATTAAACCCATGGTGGAGTTAGAAAATTTTTGAAAAATTTTGTGTTAAAAACCTAAGGTTTGTGGGCCCCCATGATGTAATGCATACCTCCAAAAGTTGTAGGACTAAAGAACAGAGTGAATCAAAAAACTGTTTAAGAGTTATGGACTTTGGAAGGTTTTGAGCTTTGAAAATTTTCAAAAACTCCCCTTACATTTGAAGTAAATGGTAAAAAGTTCCTAAGTGGTGGGCACTATACATAGAATTTTTCCATTATGTCAACTGAGCCTCGTCAATGGGACCTAGTCAACATGGTCAGTTGCATCGACTGGGCCTAGTCGACGTAGCTATTAACCACCATTGACTAAGTCAAAATTTGAAAAATAAAAGGAGTCTTTAAATTCAATTGGAGGCAAATGGAAGGCCAAAAATCCAAGAACACAATGAGATACGTGAAGGGGAATTGATATTTCACAAAAGCTAGAGAATGTTTGGAGAAATGCTTGAAGTAGCACATAGTTGGATGCAACCAATAGGGAATGCAAAATATTTTATTACCAAAATGCTCAAGGATAAGGAACTTAACTAGCCTAACCAAGAGGTATGCAAGTGGATCATCCCCATAGCAAACTTATGCCCTTTTACCCTTGCATAACCTCAATTAAGGAGTCCATGGGTCCCACAAATGATTAATGTTTATGAAAAGTTAAAGACCCAAATCCTCCTGAAGAATCTACCTATGAATTTCAATATGTCAAATTAAGACATTGAACAAACACATGAAAACTAGCAGTGAGTTGAGTTATGAAAAGAGTTGATGGATGAGATAGAGAGTGGAATGGGTTTCCCAATCATTGTCACATGAAGTCCCTTGTGGATTCTATGGTTAAATGACCCGATAAAGTCCAACCTTAGTCCAGATCAAAACTAATAACTTTTAGTGACTTCACATCACCACTCCAAGACCAATCCATCCCCTCAAGACACAAGAATTCTCCCACAGACAATTACCATTCCCTATTTGAGAAGAAAAGAGAAGCAGGAAGTGAGAAAGGGCCTTAGTTAGAGGGGACCTTCATGGATGGGTAACATGTCTTTCTAGTCCCATAACCAATGCTTGTAGCCTATTTATCTTATCTAAGGGGTGTGCTTTGAATTTCCATCATATTTTTTGTTGTTTTTTTTTGGTATTTTATGTTTTTATGAATTTTTTGGGTGGGAACCACACCATGCAAAGACTTATTCAACTTCATGTTATTGGTCGACATGGAATGGTAAGAAATCCATGAAAACACACATCCACTCAAGCAAGTAGAGAGGCACAAAGAGTATTAAATCCCCTTGAAATCATACCCTTTTTCAACCTTTGAAATTTTCCCAAGTTTGAAAACTACCAAGGTCACAAATTCATTAAAGTTTTCTTAATGAAAAAGGCACCTCATACTTCCAAAACCAGGAAAACCATAGAGTTGGTGGATGACTGGATGATGTGGACTCACCACCTATTCCATGAAAAAAAAACCTATCTTAGTCATTGGTCATCAAAATTCAAAAATAGAAACTGGACATTAGCAATCAAAAACATTAGGTACAAACCACCATTAGTAAACAACTATAGCATCACTAAGTCCTATTGGCAATAAAGCACTTTTATTAGAAGACAAGAAAAATTCACACCAAAATAAAGTAAAGTATATAATAAATTGTAAAAATATTCAAGAAAAATAAAACATACTAATGATTTATTAAAATAAAAATTTGCAAAAATAAAAAAGTGAAACAAAAATGGTATAAAAACAAAGAAAGTGTGAAACAAAAAGATGTAAAAACAAAAAAGTAGAAAAACTGAGAAGCCACTTATATAGTTAGCATAGATGGCCATCTCCCCCACAACTGAATTAAAAGAAGAAGAACTAAAAGATTCAGTGAGGTCATCCATTTGATGAGGTGTTGCTTGCACTAGCTTGCATGGGCTCATGGAAAGGTTTGACTTATTGTGTGTTGATTTGCTACATTTTGTTCAAGTTCTCAAGTTTGTAAATCAACATGGCCTCAGAAGGAAAGGTTCATAAATGATATAAGGTCCTGTTGACAATATCTGGAACTTAGTTTATTGAGGTACATGTGTGGGGTTCCAATAGAGGACCTTGTCTTCAGGTTGAAATTTCACTTTTCTTATCCGAAGGTCATGGCATTATTTACTGAATGCTTTATGCACTTCATTTAAGGACAGGGCCACCAATCAATTCTCATCTAGCAAGTTAAGGTTGATCAATCTCTCTTTTTGTGCTAGGCTTAGGTCTAGGTTTAGGTTACAAGCTATTGAAAGTGTACGGAGCTAGGATTGAATTAGAAGAGTTGGTAATTTTTTGTACACCAGCTCATAGGGAGAGTAGCCTATAGGAAGCTTTCATGTCAAGTGGTAGGTCCAAGGGTCATCGTTAAGTTTTGTGCTCCAATCTCCCCTATATTTGCTAATTTTTCTTATTAAAATTTTCATGATCTCCCTATTGGTAACCTTTGCTTGACCATTGGCTTGGAGGTGGTAGGGTGCTATTAATTTATGTTTAACCCCCAAGCATTACATGAGCTTGTGAAAAGTAAAACTTGTAAAATGAGTACCATTGTTAAAAATCAGTGCATGTGGCACTCCAAACCTATTTACAACATTTTGTTGTACAAACCATGTAGCAGTGGAAGATGTACAGTTGATGAAGACTACTGCTTCTAACCATTTTATATAATAGTCAACACCAACTATTATGTATGCATTTTCAGTTGACATGGATGTGATGGGACCCATGAAGTCTATGCTCCATATGTTGAAGGGTTCCAATGGTTGGATCCATTGCTAAGGTTTCCCAATTCAAGCAGTCATCCCACCATCTCATTGACAATTTTCACAAGAGTATATAAATTGATGGCATCTTTGAAGATTTTTGGCCAATAATACCCTGTCATCAGGATTTTAATGTACATGCATCTCCCTACATAATGGCCCCCATAAGGACCCTCATGAGTGTCTTGGAGAACGCATAGTTTCTCAACATCAAGAACATACCAATGAAGCAAGTCATCAATGCACACCTTGTAAGTGTCTGTTAGTCTCCATGAAGCATTTGGCTTGATGAAGAAACTATTGTTTCTTTTGGTGGTCTAACTCTTGTGGCATCTCTTAAGTGAGAAGATAAGTAAGGATGTCATCAAACCATTTTGATTTAGTGGGCACTTATTCAATTATTGCACTGGAAAAGAGGAGTTCATCATGAAATTGATCAGAGAGTGAGCTCTCATCCTCTTTGTTGTCCCATCATAACCAAGACAAGTAATCAATGACCACATTCTTAGTTCCCTTTTGTTCTATCATTGTAATATCGAACTTCTACAAGATCACCAACCACCATATGACACGGGGGCTCACCATTGATTTATTCATCAGGAAGGAAATGGCACTATGATCATTATGCAAGAACACCTTGTATCCAAGCACATAGTGCCTGAGCTTCTCCAAGGAATACACCATGGCCATCAGCTCTTTCTCTATTGTGGTGTAATTGAGATATCCACAACCATTTCTTTAGCTTGCATAGTGCATGTAATATGTACATTTTTGATTATCCACTATGTAAGCACAACTCCCAAGGCATAGTTCAATGCATCCATCATGATGTGAAACAAACGGGACCAATCAGGTGCTTGTAGAATTGGAGTCTCTACAAGCTTCTCCTTAAGCTATTGGAATGCCTTTTTACATTCCTTAGTCCATTTGAATAGAGCATCTTTCTTTGTGAGCTTAACCAATGGTTTCACGACCTTAAAGAAATTCTCGATGAATCATCGGTAGTAGCCAGTGTGTCCAAGGAATGACTAGAAATCATTAATGATTTTCAGTTGAAGGGTTATTTCTTGGATGACTTGAATCTTTTTAGGATCTACCTCAATCCCTACTTGAGAAATTTTATGCCCCAACACAATGCCCTCCTAGACCATGAGATGGCCTTTTTTCCAATTGAGCCGAAGATTTGTCTCCATGCATCTTTTAAGTAATTGCTTAAGGAGGTCCAACACTTGCTCAAACGTAGCATAATAGGTGGAGAAGTCATCCATAAAGACTTCCACCCTACTACCAATTTTCTGTTGAAAAATTCTTAGGACCAAGTGTTGGAAAGTTACAGGGACACTGTACAAACCAAAGGGCATCTTACAATACGCAAAAGGCCCCCAGGGACTTGTGAATGTTGTTTTGGCTTGATCCTTAGGCATAATTTGAATTTGATTATAGCAACTATAATCATCTAGAAAGCTATAAGTAATGCCTTGAAATAGTGTCCAACACCTAGTTCACAAATGGCAATGGAAAATAATCTTTGAACATTGTCATGTTTAACAACCTAAAATCAATATAGACCTGCCACTTTCCACATTTCTTTGACATAATTACAAGTGGGCTAACCCACTCACTATTTGAAATTGGATAGATGAAACCCACCTTGAGGAGTTGTTCAATTTCCTCTTTGACAATCTATTTCAATTTAGGGTTTAGCCACCACTATGGCTACCTCTCTGGCTTCATGGCTAGATCGGTATAGATGTAATGCTGGCATATCTTAGGATCAATCCTTGTGAGTTCAAAATATGACCAACCAAAGGTTGTTGGCCATTTGTTAACCACCTTCAATAGCATCCTTTTTTACTCAATAGCAAAGTTGACATTGATTATCACTAGCTTGCTATTTTTCAGAAATGCATATTCCATGCTAGTAGGTAGAGCTTTCAACTCTAAGGACTCCTGTTTAAAACTGTCAAGGATTTCCAACTCTTCCCAATTGGTATCATTAGGCTCATCATTGGAGAGTTGTCAATGAACTTACTCCAATTCATCCATGCCTTCAACATAGGCACAAGTTAGGCTCTCAGTAGGTTCCATGCAATGTGTGCTACTATTAGAATTAATTGTCAGCCATTAGGTACCCTCTTGTTTTGTGGCTACTACATATAGGTAACTTTGGATTTTAGATTCATCTACATATTATTTGCATGCTTTTATTGATGTGCTTTTAATAGACTCGAGTTTCTACATATATTTGCACCTTATATCGTTGTACGTGATGCATGGAACTCTCTTCTTCTTGATCTTTCCAAATGCATTTTCCTTGAAAATCTCTATGGAAAGATCTTTGATGCTCATTCATGCATCAACAGTGTTCAACCAAGCCCTTTCCATATTGCTTAGGAAGTTCCCTTTGCAATTGTCAACTTTGATCACTAGAAAATTGGCAAGATACAACCATCCATAGAGAGTGGTCACAATTTCCTCCACTAGTCCCAAAGAAATAGTGATGTACTAATTTGCCAATTTTTAATGGATGTTTTGAGATGAGGCAGGTTCTAGGTGTTGTACATTTCATGGAAAATTAGGTTGATAATAGAACATGAATCAAGAAGAGCCTTGCATGGCTTATTCCCAAAAATTTGCAAGTACATGAGAGGACTTCCAAGATCAGCTCTTTTCCTAGGAAGGTTACCATCCTTGATCCAATCATATAAAGCATGGGTTGACAAGATAGTGAAAATCTTGGGAGCCATTTCGTTTAAAGGGCTTTCGAAAGGAATGGATGCAAAGGATGAAGGAGACATAGGGTGACTAGTTGCATAACTAGGTGAGGGCTTAGTAGGGTGATAAGCATCAAACTGTCACATTGACAAGCCCCCATTGACGTGGCCCTGTCGATGGACCCCCATTGACAAGGCCTCACTTACATGGTGTTGCCCCATTGATGTAGCATTTCCTTCATCTATGGGACCCTATCAACACAACCCTAAAGTAAAAACTATAAATACAAGATCCCAACCATGTTTATGGAGAGTACAAGTCATAGTAGTAGCCGAACTCTTGCAGTTTTTACATTCAAAAGCTAGAATATTTTCTTGAGTGCCTACAGCAGGAGTCATTGAGTATATGGATCTTTATTTGAGCGTTGTTGTACCTAAGCATGATAGTATGTGTGCCAATAAAGACAAGCTTCTTGATAAACCTTGCAGCATTTTGGATAGTTTAGATATTTTATTCATGCATTTGATGCTTTTAGTTATTTATTCAATGTTTTCCAGTAATTAAGCCTATTAAGTAATTAAATAAGATAATTTAGATAGATTAAATACATACATATGACCGCTTCAAGCGTAACACGTATTCGCTTCATAATCTTAGCAGCATTATTGCTTGGTACACCCAGTAGCATATTGCTTCGTAACCCAACAATGGATACATAGGTTTAGGACATGTATGAAAAGTGGAACTAGATGCTTATGTTAGAACTAGTTAGAGATTAGTTAGTTAGTAAATTAAATTATTTATTTAATTACTTTATCTCTCTCTCTTTAAGCACCAAAACCATAACACATAAAATGATAAAAATCATATGCCTCAATTACACTTAACCATACCATTGTGCTTCAAAAGTGTAATTGAGAAGACAACAAATGACCATTAGGGCAAGGTTCACTTCCTAGAAGAGTAGTGCACTAGAAACTAAAGTCCGTGGAATTCAACTGAATCATTCATGAATGCTTCATGATTCATATGGTTAGGCGTAGGGGTACCTCTTCACTACTCATCATTGGCATCATTGCTAGGGACTCTGTTTGTTGAAACATGCACTATCTAGGTTTAGTGATATCATTAATATTGTTGGATGAACCCCAAGGTCGATATCATTCTTAAATAATATAACTACAAAAGTACATTGATATTTTAATTATTTTACAAAATTTCTTCTTCTCACAGACAATGATACAAAACCATTGGTCCCACAAGAATGCAAAGTGATATATACTCATCCAGATGAGTATGTGCCTAATTCCATCTTTATCCTACACCAAGATGAGCAACTACGATGGCGTGATATGGAAGGAAACATTATATTTTCCCCCAATCAATTTATGCTCGAGATGTTGCTTCAAACTCTAAAGAAGTTAGGCATCTTGAATCTTCAAGAGAAATAAGTTGTGAATGGTTATGACACTCGGGACTACCATTCCAGTGAAACATAATGCTAGCAAGATCAACATTAGGAGAGATATCACGAGGATGTGAAGGAAAAATAGTTAACCAATCCCTTGTTCTTGCTGAACCAAGATGATAATGAGGGCCCTTCCTCTAAGGGCTCTCAACATGAAGATTCTCCACACTTTGTTACTGGTGATGAGGATGTGGCCCTAAATCTGCAATTTACAATCAATAATTTAGGTTTAGAAAAACATGGCAATCAAGGCAAGGGGTCAAACAAGCATCATGATGATAGGAAAATTGATGAACATGGTTGTGATAACTGAAGGGGAATTGGCAAATACCATGGTGGTGGTGGTCCTCCTTCCTCTTTGTCCTCTTCATCTACATTTGCTTCTTCTTCCTCTTCTGATTCTAAAAGACACTGCAAAAGAAACAACCATAATGGTGGTGAACATCAAGGTAATAATACTAATTGTCATGCCCACAATAATCAAAGGGGTAACAAAGTACATCATTGGCAACAACGAAATACTGATGATGATTAGCCTTTGTTAGCAACTTAAAGTATGCTTAGCATTGTAAAGGCAATCAAGATTCCAACTAGGCATGTGAAAGATAGGCAAATCAAGTGCTTAGACATGAACAATATCTCAGGATTTGAGGGGGGATATAACTTTGATTTGCAAAACCATCTACAAGCCTTTCACGATGCCTACATCTTACAAAACACTAAAAATGATTGGTAGAAACTCAAACTCTTTCCTAGGACACTCATCAAGGAAGTCAAAGGTTGGTACCAATCCTTGGAGCCAGAATCTATCTATCAATGGACTACCATGCTAGAAGTATTCAATGATAAATACCAGGCATACTCCAAAGTGTCCAATCTAAGAAGGAAAATCCAAGGTTGAAAATAGGGAACACATGAATCCTTGGATGCCACCATGAGCAAATACTATTCTCTCTTACATCGATGCCTTGGTCATGGTTATTCTCAAAGGAAATAACTTTGCCAAATCATAGATGGGCTTAGAGTAAAAACTAGAAGAACTCTTGGTATTGATGCCCAAGGGAGACTATCCAAACTAAGAGTTTATCATATACAAAGGCTAATAGAGAAATTAGTAAAAGAAGAAGGTGAGTTGCAAAAAAGGGAAAGTGTAGAAGAATATAATAGGGACCCTTCCATCAGAGAAAGGTAGGTCTGATTTTGTGATAAGGAGGAGTCACCACTCAATGAAGTGGGGAATAGAAAAACCTTGCCCATCCAAAAATTTGTTTCTGATATTTCAGCAAAGGTTGATAAATTATGGGACTCTTTGGATGAGAAATTCCAAACTGCTATGAAAATTTTTGAAGAATCCAAAGAGAAAAATAATGATCATAACCGCAAGAGGCAGAAGGAAGTTGAACGTGCCTACTAGGGAGGTAAGGGTAAAGCTGCTCTAGTAAAAGAAGTTGTGGAAACAGACTCCACTAATGATGTTGGTTGTGACATTTGTTAGTATGAACATCCTAAGGGATGTTACCTTATGGTGTCACACTTACAAGGGTCTTGGATATACGCATTAAATCCTTAACTAGCATGGAGGCAAGAACTTAGATGATTACCTTATCCTCAAGGAAATCCTAGACAGTTCCACCAGAAACAACAAGCTTACTACCCAAGTGAAGCTCCACCACAACCATATGAACAATATCAACAGTGGCACCAACCATAGTCATGGGAAATGCCATCACCAAGACAAGTACCCTTATAGGTAACTAGATCCATACAAGTACGATGTTCAACAACCTGTCTCTCCACGAAGATCTACCAGCCATGCCTCATTCCAACATCACTATTACCCTCTAGAGTATCATTGACCTCATTCACCATCTACTCAAGGAGACCATCCATACCCATACCACCCTTTGTATCTGTCTACACACATCCCTCTACCCTCAACCCAGTTACCTCCTACTCCATCCATGAAGGATGAAATTTCCCCACAGTTGTAGCAACAAAATGCTACAAGGGTTATACATTCACAACCAGCCTTCTAGCTGGGTGGTTCAGATAATTGATCCAAGAAATGACCATTTGTCTAACCCAATAGTCCTCCCAAAACCTCACAACCTAATGAGGTTGGTTGCCTTGTATCTCCAACACCCTCATCCTATGTATCAAACACATTCGAGTGCCCTTCAAACCAAATGCCACCCCAGATCTACACTGTGATGTTAAGTTATGCTATTTTTGATTATATTAAGGTTGGCAACCTTCCCATGAAGAGATCTGATCTAGGAAGCCCTCTTATTTACTTATACATTGCTAGAAATGAGCCATGGAAGGCTCTTTTTAATTCTGGTTTTGGTGTCAATCTCATCTCCCATGAATATACAAAGCTGGGAACCTACCACCTCTCAAGAAGAGTAACATCGATTTGGAATTGCCAGACCAATCAATCACTATTCCTTTGGGATTAGTGGAGGACATTGTGACCATAGTTTGTGGGTGGTCCTATCCTACCGATTTTCTAGTGATCAAGGTAGAGAACTACAAAGGTGACTTCCCCATCATTATGGAAAGGGCTTGGTTAAGCACAGTTAATGCACAAATGAGCATAAGGGACCTCTCCTTGGAGATCTCCAAGGAGAATGAATTTGGACAACTAGCGAAGAAGTGTGTTCCATCAATTGCATGTGATAACGAGTGCAATTGCATGCAAAAGATATGATCCATCAAGAGTACATTCATTAAAACATGCAATCAATGTGCACATGAAACAGACATTCAAAGGTGCCTATACATAGTAGCCATAAAATAGGAGGGCACCTAGTCATTGATAGCTAACTTTGATAGTAGCACACTATGCATGGAGCCTACTGAGCACCTAACATGCGCCTATGTCAAAATCATGGATGAACTTGAGCAAGTTCATTGGCAACTCTCTAATGATGAAGAAGATGATGATACTTGTTGGGGAAAGTTGGAAATCCTTGAAAATTTCAAATAGAATCCCCTAGTGTTAAAAACTATACCAGCTAGCATGAATTATGCATTTCTAAACAATGGTAAGCCAATTATAATTAATGCAAATCTTGCTCCTGAACAAAAAGACAAGTTGTTGATGGTCATCAACAAATGACCAACAACCTTTGCTTGGTCATATCCTAAACTGACTAGAATTTATCCAAGGATATGCCAACATCATATCTACACCAACCTAGCCATGAAGCTAAGAAGGTGGTTGAACCCCAAGTTGAAGCAAATCATCAAGAAGAAAATAGAACAACTCCTCAATGCGAGGTTCATCTATCCCATTGCGAATAGTGAGTGGGTTAGCCCACTCATAATTGTGCCAAAGAAAGGTGGCAAGCAGGAGGTCTACATTGACTTTAGGCTATTGAACATGGCAACATTTAAAGATCATTTTCCATTGCCATTTGTGGAGCAAGTATTGGACACTCTCTCTAGGCATTTGTATATAGCTTCTTGGATGGTTATAGTTGCTATAACCAGATCCAGATTGCACCAGGGGATTAGGCCAAGACAACATCACGAGTCCTTGGGGAACTTTTGCATATTGTAAGATGTCATTCAATCTATGCAATGCCCCTACAACATTTCAACACTTGGTCCCTAGTATTTTCCAGCAGCAGATTGATAGCCAGGTAGAATGATTTCTCTACCTATGGGGCTACATTTAAGCAAGCCTTGGATCACCTTAAGCAAGTACTAAAAAGATGTGTTGAAATAAACCTCAAGCTTAATTAGTAGAAAATCCATTTAATGATCTAGGAAGGCATAGTACTAGGGCATAGAATTACTCAAGCAGGGATTGAGGTAGACCCGAAAAGGATAAGGGCATCCAAGGAATTATACACCAACTAGAGATAGTCAAAGATGTTCAATCATTCCTTGGATACACTGGCTACTACTTGTGATTCATCAAAAATTTCTTCAGGATCGCAAAGCTATTGGTTGATCCTTCAAAGAAAGATGCTCCATTTGTCTTGACTAAGGAGTACGAACATGCATTCCAACTACTAAAGGAAAAGCTCATAGAAACTCTGATTCTATGAGCACTAGACTAGTCTAGGCTATTTCATATAATAACATATGCATCTAACTATGCCTTGGGAGTCCTACTTATGTAGTTGGATTATATAAAATATTCATATTACATCAACTACACAAGCCAAAGCATTGTGTGTGTGCAATTGAATTACACCACAACTGAGAAAGAACTGACAGCAGTGGTGTATGCTCTCAAAAAGTTCAGGCATTATGTGCTTGGCTACAAAGTATTTGTGCACACAGATCACAATGTCATTCATTTCCTAATGAATAAGCCAATGGTGAGCCCCTATATCATACAATGGATCGTGATCTTACAAGAATTTGATCTCACAATGGTAGATCAGAAAGGGACTAAGAATGTTGTCATTGATCACCTCTCTCGATTAAGATGGGATAATAAAGAGAAGAAGAGTCCACTCTCTGATCAATTTCCAGATGAACTCCTCTTTACAGGAGCAATAAATGACCAAGTACCCACTAAAACAAAATGGTATGATTACATCCTCACTTACCTTCTCACTTAGGAGATGCCACAAGATTTGGACTTTAGAAAGAAATAATAATTTCTTTACTAGGCAAAGTACTTCATGGAAATTAATGAACACCTTTACAAAGTGTACATCGATGGCCTAGTTCATTGGTATGTCCCTAATATAGATCAATTGTGTGTTCTCGAAGATGCTCATGAAGGTCCTTGCAGAGGCTAGTATGTAGGGAGACACATGGCCATAAAAATCTTGATGGCATGATACTATCGGCGTACAATCTTTCGGGATGCCCACCAATTTGTTTAATCTTGTAAATGTTGTTAAAGAGATGGTGGGATAACTACACGAATAGAGGATCCTCAATAGTGGATTCAACCACTAGAGCCCTTTGACATATGGGACATAGACTTTATGGGTTCCATCACACCCATGTCCAATGAAAAGGCATACATCATCGTAGCAATTAACTACTACACCAAATGGGAAAAAGCAACAGCTATCATTGATTGTACATCATCCAGTACTACTAGATTTGTACAACAACATGTTGTAAATAGGTTTGGGATGTCACATGCATGAATTTCTAAAAATGAAACTCATTTTACAAGTGCCACTTTTAGAAAGCTGATACAATTCTTGGGGGTTAAACATAAATTAACAACACCCTATCACCTCCAATCCAACGGTCAAGTAAAAGTCACCAACATGGAGATTACAAAGATTCTAACAAGAACTATAAGCAAATATTGGAGAGATTGGAGCACAAAATTCAACAATTCCCTATGGGCCTACTGCTTAACATGGAAACTCCCTATTGGCTACTCTTCCTATGAGCTAATGTACATAAACCTTCTAATGCTTCCAATTCAATCTGAGCTCTGTACACTTTCAACAGGTTGTGACTTAGACCTTAACTTGAGCCTAGCACAAAGAGAAAGATTGATCAACCTAAACGTGCTAGACAAAAATCAATTAGTGGCCCTATCTCTGAATGAAGTGCATAAGGCATTCAACAAACAACAACATGACCTGAGAATATGAAAAGTGAAATTTCAATCAGGAGATAAGGTTCTCTACTAGAATCCCACACATGCACCTTAGAAAACTAAATTTCAAATGTTGTGGAAAAGATCTTATATAATTGATAAAACCTTTCCTTCTAGGGCAATGAGCATATACAAACCTGAGAGTTCAAATAAAAAGCAGTTGGTCAACATCCAACAAGTGAAACCTTACATGAGCCCAAGCAACCCAGTGTAATAAATACCTCAATGGATGGACAAAAACGCTCAACTTTTGGATCTCTTCCTTCCAACTCAGTCATAGGGGAGATGTCCATCCATGCTAATTATCTATATGGCTCCTCAATTTTTCTATTTTTTGTTTTCCATGTTTTTAATTTTGCAATTTATTTATTTTACACCTTTCTGATCTTCAAGCTTTTTCCTATTTTTACATCAATTTTTTGTTTTACATCATCATTAGTACATTTGAATCTTTCTTGGATATTTTACACTTTCTTATCTATTTTACTTTGTTTTGTTTGAGTGTGATTTTTAAATTTTTGCTAATAAAAGTGCTTTATTGCCATAGGACATAATGGTGCTATAACTATTACTAATGGTGGTTTGTGCTATATGTTTTCTTTCCTAATGTCTAGTTTCTATTTTTAAATTTTTGTACCAATGGCTCAATCATGGTTTCTTTTTCATGAAATAGGAAGTGAGTCCATGTCATCCACCCATCCACAAGCTCTATGGTTTTCCTTGTTATGGAAGTTTGAAGTCCCTTTCATTAAATCAACTTTTAATAAATTTGTGACCTAGGTAGTTTCTAGAATTGGAAAAGATTCAAAGATTTGTATAGGGTGTGACTTCAAGGGCACTCAATACTCTTTGCACTCTTCTACTTACTTGAGTGCTTAAGTGTTTTCATGAGCTTCTTATCATTTCATTTTGACCAATAATAGGAAGTCAAATAAAGTCTTTGCATGGTGTGATTCCCATCCAAAAGGAAAAATAAAACAAAAACAAAAACAAAAAAAAACATGATGGGAATTCAAGGCACACCCCTTAGACAAAGAAATGGGCTACAAGCACTAGTTATGGGACTAGAAACATATGTTACCCATGCCTAAAGGTCCCCTCTAACTAAGGCCCTCTCTCACTTCCTACTTCTCTTTTCTTCTCTGTATGGAATGGTGGTTGTTTTGTGGGAGCACTCCTTTGTCTCAAGGAGATGGATCAATCTTGGGGTGGTGATGCGATGTTACTGAAAGAGGTTGGTTTTGGTTTGAACTAAGGATGGATCTTCTCAAGTCACTTTAAACAAAAATTCCACAAGGGACTTCTTATGACCTTAGTTTGGAATTCCATTGCACCTTCTCTATCATCCATCTATGCTATGCATAGCTCACCTCACTCTCAATGTCCATGTTCTTGATTCCATGTCTTGGTTTGATGTATTTGAATTCTTAGGTAGAATCTTCCAAGTTTTGATCCTTAACTTCCAACAACCATTAATCATCTATGGGGCCCATGGACTCCTTAGGTTGAGGTTATGTAAGGGTAAAAAGGGCATGTGCTTGTTATAGGAAGGACCCACTTGTATATCTCTTGGTTGGGTTCATTAAGCACCTTATCCTTAGACATTCTTGTGAATAGAATCCTTCATACAT
>MNCI01014202.1:189302-230921 GCA_015680685.1 Gnetum montanum
GGAGTGGTACATGTGAGAGACATTCCTATTCTAGAATAATAGGTAGCCTAAATCAATAGTAAAAATCAAGGACATCTTAGTGTCCTACTCAACATAGGCCATTGCTATAGTGCTTGGGTTGCCAAAAATGGGGATGAACCTTACTGAGATTCCAATGCAAGCGAATCCAGGTATCAAGAAAGAATGGATGTAATGGTGCTATGGTGTCGACTGCAAGGAGTTTGGCATGCTCACACTGGCAAAGAGGATTCATTACAAGCTTGCAGCCTTCCACATCAATCCCATGGTAAGGTTAAGCAAAATCAATGCCTTCTCTACCTCAAGCATGTAGCACTCTGAGTGGGAGATTTCCAATCAACCTTCCACAGCTAATCTATCTAGAGATGGAGAAGTAATTTAAAGAAAATGAATGTGGAAGGAAGGCACTCCCCTTTCCATGCCTCATCAAGAAACATTTTTCAAGGTGAGGGATAGTCCGTTACACCAATGATATAGTCAGGACCATTCTGGATGCCAACTAGGCAGAAATGATGAATAATAAGACACCTACAACCACTATCCAAGAAGTGGAGCAGTGACCAAAACCTCCACTTGCCACTCAAACAACTATGCCAGACATCATTACAACTGCCCAATGGTTGGATGAATACTAGGAATAGCTCTTGAGTGAACAAGAGTAACGAGAGGCACAAGTGGTAGGTTCCCATATGTATACAGACCAACAATGAGTCACCTTAATGAGGTGGCCCAAACAATCAGTTTGATGGGTGGAGGTGGATCTATTTTTTTGGGCCAAAGAAGGCAGCTTTCTACAAGGTTGAATCTAATTACCAAATAGGTAACAGTATCTCTCATAGAATAACAGTCACTTCCAAAAATCTTTGGGAACCCTGTGACCTTCTTAGTGCACTTGGAGGAGGGTGAGGGGTCAACTGTATTGGTGATGCAACACCAAGAGCAAGAGATAGCAGCACAAGTGGTCACTGATTGAATTGTCGAAATGCTCAATGTACCTACGACATTTTCACTAGATATCACTGCACTCAAGGATGTGTAGATCTCTATAGGAACTATAAGCAATATAATAAACATATCACAACATGAAGAACTACTGGATTAACTTATGGGAACAAAGCAACCACTTTTGGATATCTTTAACCTTTTGAACAACATTACTATAGCCTAGTTGAAGCTACTAGAGGTAAGGGGCAAGAACATAATCTTGGAAGGGCAAATCAAAATAGCCAAGGAACTAAATGAATGTTTGGCTACTCAAGTTGTTAAATTAAGAGCCTAGATTTCCAACCCCACATTCCTCAACTTAGCACTACCAAGAGATGAAGTTATGAAATAGCTTCACACAAACTCAAAGGAGTTGACAGTGCAATGAGGATGGTAGTGTTCTATCAATCCTTGGCAGAGGTCACACAACACAAGATTCAAAAGGCCTTGGATCAAACCCACCAGTTGAATGTACAATTGACCATAGAGAACCATCACCTATGAAATGTTAATGTGCACAAACAACAATTAACAAACTTCATCAATTAATAGTAGGAGCTACTGGCTAGAGCAAACACAAAATTGAGGAGATTGATAGCTAATGAGTGATGAGGTACCCCTATGCTCAACCATATGAATATGAGCATGTATGTGTAACTCGGTCAAACTTCACGGACGAACTAGTTGTGGCACCTAGATAGGTATATGTTGATTGTAATTCACTCTCTTCCCAGTTGGACTAGTATTTACTTTGTCATGTATGGTTTAGTCCAGAGTGAGGTGTATGATGTGATTTCTAAACTAGGCTACTCTTAGAGACAACGAGAAATAATCTTGATTAACTAATGAGAAATATGAAGTAAAATTTAAGCTAGCCTACATGTAATGAGCATTTTTCCTTAATCATCTATATGCATCTTGGACTTCATGTACTACTTCTAGGATTACCAAGTGCACATTACTTGAAGCACTACTAGATATACTACTGGGTTACCAAGTAGTTACACTTAAATGTTCATGATTAAGACGTACTTATTCCACATTAATAATAGGAAGTGTAGATGATAATAAAGGAAATATTAACTAGAAAACAATAATAAATAATTAACAATTAAAGTAAATAAAAGCTAAGTGAACGTTGCAATGATGGAGTAATCTCGATATTTATTTCCAATTATGTACATGTCTAAGTACATCACACTCGAACAAAGGTTCTGTACAATTACAAGCATTACATTGCAGGCATGCACTTGGGAAAAGAACTAAAAACTAACAAAAAGACTTGACCTAAGGACTTACCAAAAAGAATCCTTGACTGTGCACCTGAATGCTATATTTATAGGTTGACATAGGAATCACGATATCATGTATACGATATTGTATCGAGGTTGTGATATCACGTACTCGATATCATGGTACTCAATATCATGTACGTGATATTGGGGCCTAGCAAACAATGATTCATCAGTAGCAGTAAATAGAAATCTCTTCATGAAGAAAGTTCATGCTCTTCACCAAAATATTGCAATCAAGGTAGCTGCCTAGAAATCAGAGGCTCTCAAATTTGAGAGAGTCAAGGACCATTATAGAGAATTGGTTGGTCTACAAAAAGAAGTAAATGAAAAACACATCTAGTTGGTGAAGCCAAAAGTGAATGAAATCCTCTAGTAACTCCAATAAGGAAAAGAGTTATTGCAACCCATCATTAATGGGATAGATGTCTACAAAAAAGTGGAAATTTGCATGAAGGAGTTGCATATCGAGGAGATGACGAAGTATATTGAGCTTTCTAATCTTTGTTATACAAATCTGCCCATGTTGACTACCAAACAATTGTGTTCTGAATTATCGAAGTAGGTGGCTAGCCTATACTTGTTGTATGAGGCTAAGTTCAAGCATCACAAGGACACCAAGGAAAAGCTTACAATGGCAAATGCTAAACTTGAAGTTCTTAAGGCACGATTCACTGATCAATGTTCAATTACCAAGAACTTGGCTAAGAGGATGAATGATTACTAAGAGCTGTAGAATGTAGTCAGGGCATTTAACATTGAATGCAAATAGTTTACTGCCTAGTTTGCCAATGTAAAGAGAATGTTCCCAATAATGCCCTGTTTCTGGGATGTCCTCATTCTAGCTCACATTGGTGATGTCATGTTGACTAGGAATGATCCCTAGAATAAGGGGTAGAAGATGAAGGCATTACTTGATGCCTTGCGCCTTCCACCAAAGGTTGTAGCCATAGCAGGATAGCCACAGTTGCCTTAACTACCGCATGTGCTTGAAGCCGACAAAAGTTTCTTAGAACCTCAGAAGCCACCACTACATGGGACTATTTGATCTTCTCCACTGCCTTCATGCAATCAAAGGAAGTGTTGTCCAATTTTTGTGTAGTCATGTCATGGTGTTCAATTTTTTGTCATGAACACCACCATTTTTGTAATGTGTTGATTTGTACACTCAGGCACTTAGTTTTGTCAAGTCATTTTGTTTGGTTAAGGGTCAGTCAATAATCCCATACCTTCCCAATTTTGTAAAGAAACTCAAGGATAAGTTTTCATTTAGTCATGGGGATATGATGAGCATCAAAGTGTCACATTGACGGGTCCCTGTCGACTGGGCCCCTTTTACATGGTGTTGCCCCATCAACAAGGTTGTGTTGACGTAGCATTTGCTACATCTACGGGGCCTCATCGATGCAACCCTAAAGCAAAAACTATAAATATGAGCTCCTAGTTGAGTTTATGGGGATTAGAAGTCATAGTAGTAGCCAAACTCTTGTAATTCTTACATTCAAAAGTTAGAATATTTTCCTGAGTACCTGCAATAGGAGTCATTGAGTGTACAAATCTTTATTTGAGCATTATTATACCTGAGCATAACAGTGTGTACAACAATAAAGGAAAGCTTCTTAATAAACCTTACAACATTATGGATAGTTTAGATATTTTATTCATGCATTTGATGCTTTCAGTTATGTATTCAATGTTTTTCAGTAATTAAGTAAGATAACCTAGATAGATTAAATACATAAGTACAATCGCTTTGAGCGTAACACGTATTTGCTTAGTAATCCCAATAGCATTATTGCTTAGTATGCCTAGTAGCATAGCACTTGGTAACCCAACAGTGGATATGTGGATTTAGGACATGTACAGAAAGTGGGACCAGATGCTTATGTTAGGACTAGTTAGAGATTAGTTAGTTGGTTAAATTAAATTAGTTATTCAATTACTTCATCTCTCTCTTTAAGCATGAAAACCATAAAACATAAAGTTATAAAAATCATATGCCTCAATTACACTTAACCATACCATTGTGCTTCACAAGTGTAATTGGGAAGACAATGAACAACCATTAGGGCAAGGTTCACTTCTTAGAAGATTAGTGCACTAGAAACTAGAGAGTCTACAGTATTCGACTAGATCATGCATGAATGCTTTGTGATTTGTATGGTTGTACATAGGGGTATCTCTTCACTACTCATCATAGGATTATTGGTCTAGAAGAATGGTCTTTTATAATATCTGGGTTCCAAACCACTTAGCTGAGGTGTCAACTATAAGTTAGCAACCCTGGTAGCGTTACGTTGCTATGGCTATGCAGGAATTTCACCCTGCATGGATGAGGCAAGCAATAATTAGGTTGAGGGTGGACAAACATGTGCTAAAGGATGAGAAGGATGATAAAGATATGGGGATTCCCCTCTAGGAGATGGAGAATGAGTTCTATAATACTCTGGAAGGTAGTAGTGATGCTGGAAAGAAGCGTGATTAGAAGAATCATGTAGAGACATGGGTTGCTAAACATAGTATTGATGAGGATTTGGCTGCCTTGGTGGTGGCATCCCCCATGACTATGGATAACCCATTGATGGTACTGCTCATATGGTTGTAGTGGAGCTCCACTTGGATAATAATCTTATTGTTGTTGGTGGAACTAACTTTGGTTGCCTTGAGGATAAGGCAACCTTCTGGGTGCTTTCCTTTGTGCTAGTCTAGGATTCAGAGCATACACCCCAAATTCCTATAAGTGTGACACAATAGGACAACATCCCTTGGGATGTTTATATTAGTAGATGTCACACCCATCATCATCATCTAATTTTGACTCCACAACCTCTTCTACTATTGTAGCTTTGCCATTACTCCTTTGGTAGGCACGTTTAGCTTCTTTTCTTCTCTTGTGGTTACAATCACTACCTTGCTCTTTGGATTCTTTTGCAATTCTCAGAGTAGTTTGAAATTTTTCATCCAAATATTTCCACATTTTATCAACCGTAGCCAAAATTTCAAACACAGATTTTTGAATTGATAAGGTTTTTCATTGTACCACTTCATCAAGTGGTACATCCCCATCACTATCAAAAAACTGGACCTCCCTTTTTTTGATGGAAGGATCTCGGTTATACTCCTCAACACTTTCCCATTTTCTCAACTCACCTTTTTCTTTTACAACCTACTCAATCAACCTTTGAATCTGATGGACTCTTAGTTTTGATAGTCTCCCTTGGGCATAGACCCCAAGAATTCTTTTTGTTTCTGATCAAAGCCCATCTATGATATGGCAAAGCTACTCTCGTTGAGAATAACCATGGCCAAGACATCTGTGCAAAAGGGAATAATACCTACCCATGGCTGCATCCAAGGGTTCATGTGTTCCTTGTCACCAGCCTTGAATTTACTTTCTCAAATTGGACACTCTAGAGTACATTTGATATTTGTCATTAAACAAATCAAGCATCATACTCCATTTGCCAATTGATTTTGGCTCCAACGAGTGGTACCAACTTTCTGCTTCTTTTATGAGTGTCTTGGGAAATAGCTTAAGTTTCTACTAATCATTTTTTATGTTCTACAAGGCACAGGCATCATGAAAGGCCTAAAGATGAGTATGTGGATTTGAGTTATATCCCCCTTCAAATCTAGGGATATTGTTTATATCCAACCACTTAATTTTGCTATCTTTCACATGCCTAGTTGGAATCTTGACCACCTCTACAATGTTCAGCATGCTTCAAGTTACTAGCAAGGATTCATCATCGTTATGATTTCGATGATTCCTATGATGTCTCTTGCTACCCCTTCGTTCATGGTGGGGCTTGTGATCATTGTCTCGTTGTTCACCTTCATCACAATTTCGTCCCTTATGATTTCGATTAGATTAGAGGAGGAAGAAGAAGATGTAGATAAAGAGGATGAAGAGGGAGGAGGATTTCCACTAGCATGATGTTTGCCACCTCCTCTCCACTTATCATAGCCACGATCATTAGGTTTATTGTCATCACAATGCTTGCTCGACCACTTACCTTGACTCCCACTTTTGCCTGAACTTGGATTATTAATAATGGAAGACAGATTTGGGTTCAAGCCCCCTTCATTAGAGTCAAGGGGTGGAGAATCTTCACGTTGAGAATCCAGAGGGAGGATCCTCATTGTTGTCTTAATTTAATAAGAACAAAGGGTTGGTGAACCGTTTCATCTTCATAGCTTCATGAGGCTTCTTCTGGTGCCAATCTCATTTATGTTGTGTTTTTGTGGGATGGTGGTCCCGATAATCATGGTCCTACACAACGTATTTATCATGGAGGTCCTAGATACCCAACCTCTTAAGATTTTGGAGTAGTATCTCAAGAATAGATTGGTCGGGAGGCAACACAATATTGCCCTCCATATCTTTCCATTACAGTTTCTCATCCTGATGCAAGATAAAGGTAAAATTCGGTACAAATGTATCTAGATGAGTCTACGCCACTTTGAATTCCTAGGTCATTGGTAGTTTTTAATCATCATGCTTGTGAGAAGAAGACATTTCAGATTAGAGAAAAAATTTAGTGTGCTTAAATTATAATTATAATTTTTATTCTCTTTTTTTCTTGAATGATTGTGACCTTAGGGTTCGTTCCAACAATCTTAAATACTATTCACTAAGTCCTAGATAGTGCACATATCAAACTACAAGTCCCTGGCAACAGCAATAATGATGAGTGACAAGTAGATCTTATGCCCAACCACATGAATCACTAAGCGTTCATGCATGATCTAGTCGAATTCTATGAACTTATAGCTTTCTAAGTATATTAGTCTCTAAGAAGTGAAACTAACCATTGCAATCATTGTCTTTCCAATTACACTTGTGATATGCAAAGGTATGGTCAAGTGCAATTGAGGCATATGATTTTTATCATTTTTTTGTTTTATGTTTTAAGTCGCCTAAGGAAAAAGAATAATGAATAAAATAAACTAATTAAATTGCTAATTTAATCTAACTAGCTACACCTAACTAATCCTAACATAAGCATCCATTCCCACTTGCCATACACATCTTGAACACGTTTAATGCTATTGGGTTATCAAACGTTAAGCATTACTGAGATTACCAAGCATCAAGCATATGCTCGAAGTGGTCATACTTATGTGCTTAAATAATCACTATTTAATCTAACTTAATTGATTACTTAATTACTTAAAGTATTAGAGGAAACTACATAAAACATTAAATGCATAAGTAATCAATTAATCTATTTTGAAGTGTTGTAAGGTATATCAGAAAGCTCATCTTTATTGCTGTACACACTATTGTGCTCAAGTACAATAGTGCTCAAATAAAGATCCATACACTCTTTGACTCCTACTGCTGGCACTTAGAAAAATATTCTAACTCTCAAGCAAGAAAACTGTAAGAGCTCCGCTACAACTATGACAAAGGATGCCATAAACATGATGGGTTAGTGCATATTTATAGGTAAATATAGACACTGTGTTGATGAGGCCACATTAACGCATCAAATCCCACATTAATGAGGCTGCGTCGATGAGGCCTCATCGACATAACCTAGAAAATGTGACTCATTAAACATAAACAAAACAATCACCAAAATGTTTACTTCGTAACCATAAATCATTTTTCATACCATGTTTCATGAAAACACACTATCTCAAATCTTAGTCATCTAACATGATTTGTCTCTCCATGCTTACTTCTTTTAGAACTTTTTCCTTCTTTTGGGGATCCCCAATGTATTTTCATAACATCATCAAATTTTCATCATTAAAACTTACAAACCATGCTTCTACTATAGACTTCACAAATCAAATACCTATCAAGCTCAACATAGACTTTCATGATTCTTCCATAATTGGTGCTTTGAAATTTTCATGTTATCATTGAACTCTTGTTATTAGCTGCAAAACTTTAAACAAAACTCCAATTAGTGATCTAAAACCATGCTTTGATACCAACTTGCTATACTTTTGATAATTTAATTTATGAATTCCATCCATAAAATAATTTAACTTAAACATTTAAGGGCATGCAATATCATAATGCTTTTAAAACCATGAAAAATAATAGAATACTTAAACCAAAAGCATTATAGAATCCAACTTAAATTCCATGACTGTATGACATAACTAAAAATCCCAAATACCATGTTCTCAACATATAAGAAGCATCACTACAAATCGTAAGAGTTTCAAATACAATTGTCCCTTGGGATCTCATAATGAATTACGTAACATAAAGAGCATAAGGTAACAATATTTAATTCCTTGATTTCAATAAGCAAGCTTTGAATTTCTTTCTTTTCTACCAACATTATTTGTACCAAAAATATGCAAGAAGGTTTAAAAGTAAACCACCTCGGTACACCTAGAATCATTGGAGAATTGATAATGTTGTAAATATAATTGTAAAGGTTAAAGAACTTAAGTATCACGATAAAATGATAACTTGTATAATTTTCAATATAGTAAATAAACTAAAATTCCTCTTAGTTTTTGCAAGATTCACCTGGACAAATCATAAATATATAATTAAGCTAATTTTAAAATGAGATCGTCTTAAAAATGTGTTTCTTCAGTTTGCAAAAAGCCATGGGATATGATATGTATACATGCATATCATATCGAAACCGGTCAACGTGGACGTGGACAATGTAAAAACGGGTTGAATCGGAAGTGGTCCCATGACCCACTCCTCTGCAATACGGAATAAGGGAGTCGCCAGAGAACTGTTCATGGTAAATCCTTTACGTCAAAAAGTCAGCATCATTTGAAAATTGGAAAATTTTATTATAATGATGCAGCAAAAGCCGAACCGAATAGAATAGAATAGAATATTCAGTTGCCCAAATTGAAACCGTGACAGAATATGAGAATTTCTGGAATTTGCATGCTGCTTCCATCGTTCCATGGCATGACTTAGTTGCAGGGCACGTACGTGAAGACAAAGACAAGTTAAGACATTAGTGGCATATCCCAATTCACAAACAAATCAAACCAAAGTTAGAACCACAAACACCCCTCTTGACATTTCATTGATTTCAGAAACATAAACATAATAAGAAACAGAAACATTCCTTTTCACCTTTCAGGGTTCCTTTGGTTTGGTTTCTGTTCTGTTCTGGTATAGAATAGAATACTGGAGTAAATTTGCTGTGCTGTGTCGTTGCAATTTGCAAAGATTAGCATGGGAAACGATATGTCCAGGCGCAAATCCGGCAGCGGCTCAGACGAAGATGCCTCCTCCTCCTCCTCGTCTCGTCGTTCTTCCCATTTTAGGGATCGTTTCAAGTTCAGGAGAAGACATGCAAACAACAGCAGCAGCAGCGACAGCAAGCTCGGCACCGCAAGGATGCTGTCTGCTGACAATTTCAGCAGAATTGTGCGGATCGAGCTTGTATAGGTAGATTTTTTGTTTGTGATTTTGTGCCGTTTTTACATGTCTTGTGGGTTTTTTTTTTTTGATTTAATTGGCAGGAGTTTCTATGTGAATTTATCGTCCATGTTATTGCAGGCGGAAATGCAGTTCAAGCACAAGTCGTTTGCGTGTATCTCACTGGAAGAACAGACTTTCGAGACTGTTACTTCAAGCAAGTTAAGTGTTGTTTAGCTTTTTGGAATGTCCATGCTGGATCCGTTTGACATGTTTATATTCATGGATAATAACGGTGAAAACAACGGAATTTGCTTCCTGGCAAACAAACCACTTCAATTATTGATTAAACTCATTAAAGTAATGTTAACTTTGTACAATATCAATTATTTTTTATTGTGAGCATTTGAATTGGGCACCGTGAATCAAGTGGTTCTTTGCAAGCGAAATCAAAAAGCTTCACAAAATACAGTGATGATTGATTGCGTCTGTACATTGAAAGTGAGATAGCTCTTACAAAGACAAAAATAGAGGTAGGGCTTTGGACTACCAAGTATTCCCAATTTTCCAGAGAAACCAAAATACATGGAAAAATGCCTACGGATTGAAAGAGGAGCACTATGGTATCAATATATAGGCTGTGATTAAGATTACACAAAAGATGTGGGACTTAAACTTATAAGATACGAATAGCAGTTGAGCAATGTTTAAAACAAAAATTAAACTGTGGTTGAATACATTGGGTAAAGCATTTTATTTATATTTTATTAGAGTAGGTTTGTTATCCAGTACTCAAATTTATCTATCCTCAACTATTCCTATTCATTTAAGGAATCAAATTGCTAGAAAAAGCATGATCTTTCATTATCTTCTTGTTAAACATTGGATCAATCTGCCGAGAGAAGGGCATATTTGTAGACTGTGTAAACAAAGCATTGAGGATGAAGAATATATTTTTTTATTTTGCCCATCCTTGGCTCACATTCAAATAAATTATAATATTAACTGTAATTTGCTGATTGTTTTCTTTCAAATTGACCCTATCTCATCGGGGCATTACATAAATGATGTTTTCAATTTTCTTCAAAAATGTGTTGAGACTTTGTAACTGTCAAACAAGTCCTTTGTGATTTCCTTGGTGTAATGAAAATTTTTAGTTTCCAATTTCCATAATCCTTGGAAATTACTGTGGATTCATTCCATGAAGGTCAATTGTGGAGGTTCCTTGGTATGATAAATAATTTGGTGAACAGGTAAAGAGATGAGTTTATGGATTATAATTTAGATAATCATTATTTTGGGAGAAATTAAAGAGATAAGACAAAAAGCATTGATTTGGAAAAAGCTATAGGTATATTCCAAGAGAGATTATTTGTTTAGTAAGAAGAAAATTTATTCTTATATAATATACATACAGTTTATATAAGACATTATGTAAGCATTAACCAGCAGTTGTATTATCTAGACTCAGAAAATTGGCTCTCTAGGAGTGAAACTTCACCAAAGCTTTGCACTAAGTCCCTATTTATTTGCTGTTTTTCTGAGTTAATTAACAAAAAATAGCTCTTTGTGCATGTTATTTACAGATCCTGATGTTTTAATCGATGAATCTAAGGAATAATTGAACACAAATAGGAAGCCCTGGAGAGACACATTAGACTCAAAAATAAAGAAACATAGAAATATATAAAGGGAAAGTTTTGAAAACATATAAATGTGTTAGAGCATGCAACGGCAATAAGGCAGGCTTGGGGAGCATCGACATTGAGTAGTGGAATATTTTCCAGCACTTCTAGGGGACTGCAAGTTGCAAGTAGGTTATAGTATTCAAATTTTCAATAGATTGTAAGTAACGGTGGGGTCACATTGGATGTTTGAGTTGACTGTGGGTCATTGCAGGTCTTGAACTTGAAAAATCATATATCGTGGGTACTGTAGTTGGGCTAGGGGTTGTAGTGATGGATGTGATTGAACCACAAGTTAGCCATGAGTTGCAGTAGATATGAAATTCTTTATGACCACAAGTTGTGGTGAAAAATAGAGCAAAATACTCCAAGGTGTGGTTTGATTAGAGATTTTCTGATAGTAGCCACAAGTGGACCATGAGTGATGAAAGAGCTCGCGGTGACTATAGAGTCACAAAAATAAAAAAAGATCAGAATGCAAATTTAAATTTTATGAGCATCAATTGGCCCAGTCCTTCTTACAAACATGAGATAACATCAAGGGTGACTCAGATCTTCAAACAAAACATCTATGCAAATCAATTTGATCCAGTTTTGACATCAAATTTAGGGTTCATTCTGCTTTGAACATGAAACATGAGAAACTGTGAAAAAGTTCTTCAAACCCTCACTTTAACATGAACAATGAGGTGTTAGTGTCGTGGTAAGAGTCCTAGCTTGGCCGTTCTATACCTTGATGGTTTTATTTTGTTAATACGATTTGCCTGACCTTTCTTCCAAAAAAAAAAAAAAAAAAAAAAAAAAAAAAAAAAAAAAAAAAANAGCTTGGTAACCTTGGGTCACAAGTTTGATTCCACTGGGCAGCGCTGAGTTATAAATTAAAAATTTTTTTATAGAAAGCAATTCTGAAACTGGTTTTTATAGATCCAAGGGATCTTAGTGGACATAAGTATAAAATTTCTTTTTCAGTTTCAGATTTGGAACAAGAATGCCTAAAACTAATGAGAAATACCTTCTAACATAAAATTTCTCCTTCAATTTGCATCATGTGAGCAAATCTTGATTCAAGTGTAAAATCAAACAAGGATTCCAAGAAGATCCATGAGGAGCCCTCAAAAGCCTTAAAAAATGAGGTAGTGTTGAGTTAAATTTTTATGAAATGACAATGAAAATAGTTCAGATCTAAACTCAAACATGCAATTCAAACATCAAACGTATGCAAATTTGTGGATCTAAACCAACATGAATATAGAATTGAGAAATAGATTGTGAAATGTGAAATAACATGTTAAATGTGAAATAGATTATGAACAATTGTGAAATTGGATGTGAAATGGCTGTGAAAATCTGAGCTGATGGTCTATGCTATAAACTCATTTGTGAAATAACAAAGATAAGAAAAAAGGAGCCTGAAGCTTCAAGAATTTTAACACAAAGACTTTGTCTTCTCCTTGTATACTTAAAAAAAAAAAAACGTTGGGATTGTATTATGGTACAGAAAATTACATTAGAGCTAGGGAAAGAGGGGCCCCTCAGGCAGAAAGAGAGCCAGCAGTGCAAGGGGAGAGAACACCTCTGAACCTGCAAAAAGCAACTGAGACAAAACATAGACAACTACCCAGAAGTAAAACAATGAGAGGCCCTCATTTCATGTCCATGATCTCCGATAAAGCCCACAAACCGATAGCAAACGTTTTTAATAAACCAGCAGAAATGATAAGCCATCATGAAAATGGAAGTGGTTTACAAATATAGATGGGCCTTTTTTGCCCATGAACCCTGTCCACTATGACTTGCTCTTCCTTAGAGGTAATAAAGTTCACAGCTTGTTGGAAGGCCTGATACATGTCCTACCTCTCCTTCCATTGGTCAGCATCCATGCTACATGCCTTTTCTGGGTGTAATGTGAAGGCCATACGCCTAATGTAGGAATGAAGAACTTTCCACGGGGATTTTTTCTCTATTGATAAGAAATGAGAGCACAATTACATGAACAGTTTCACATCAAGTTTGAATGAAGAAGCTTAGGCTCCTTTTATAGCTTTTGAAAAGGGGACACAATACATAAAGAGACATTAAACCCCTTTCTCACCACTCCTTGTGCTAACCTAAATGTTAAAGCATAAGACAACTTTATGAACTTTAACATCTAACTCCTAACTTATTTGACAAACATGAAAAGTAGACACGACATAAAACTTAAATATAATACAAGATGTAAAAACCCAGAACACGGGAACATGAACTTTGAGGGATCAATACAATTTTTAGACTATACTTACCAACATGTGTAAGTGATACTGTGATACAAGGATTAATGAATTGAAGAACGTAAAAATTGAAGAAGATGTGACTAATTGAATCAAAGGTAATCAAACAATGTGAAGACACAGGCAAAGTGTTGTCATATAGCAGGATCTCAATCAGACTTAATGGAGAGTTTTACAATGGTATGTGGGGAAAAATGTTGGTTGCTTGAGAAGCAGTGATAATAAAACATAAACATAGCTAAGCTGCATAAAATGAGAGGGATGTTGGATATGACAAAAAAAGATTAAATAAGATGTTCTATTTTGCAAGAGGAACTTTAAGGATTGTGCTTGTAAGGAGAGCCAACTTTGGGTGGTTCTTATATGAAGGAGTTCCTTTTTGAAGTGAAGGAAATAAACAAAGATTTGGGTATAGCAAGATATGGGCTTAAGTTCTGATTGACAAGAATGTGTAAAGGGAAATTTTTTTCAAGATTTTGATATGTTTTCAGAGGTTGCTGTTGTGCTTTTGAGAGAAGTTTTGAATTTTCTATGCTTGAATGTACATTCTAGTTTAGACCACGTTAAAATGTACATGCCAGTTTATGTTAGGTAAAGAGCTTGCCATAAAAGATAAATTATTGTCAAGTCACCTACCTACCCTATTGAGACATTCATATTTGATGGGATACAGGCAATGATGATGATGATTCTTTTTAATTAATATCACTAGTTTGGTTGGTACAGAATGAGTCTTTTCTATATCTATTAATAATTACTCGAGGATTAAATCTTTGGAATATACAAAAATCAGATTTTATACTGCAAAGTGTCAAGATGGTTGAATAAGAGAACTAATTAGATGCTAAATGTTTGGATTTTAGCATTTGGAATCAAAGATATCTTAGAGGACTGTATTCCCATGCAACCATGTCAAATTTATTACTGTCTTAGACTCTGCAACACTAGGCATTGAGGCTTGCCTTATAGCATAAGGGGCATTTGGATTAACCAAGACAAACTTCCATGGTCATTGGAATAAACCTTGGGACGCTGTGCCCTATTAATATTTTGTCCATTTAACATCCCACCGAACTTATTAAACATCTAGGCTTAGCATTTATTGTTAATACAACTTGCCATGCAACGTTAGAGAACTTTAGCTTGTTGAAGTGTAGTAAGAACTATCATTGACGACAAGTTTTAAAGCAAGAATTTTGTTGGACATGCATCCTAATGCATTTTGCTTGCCATTTACTATCACATTTACTGGTTGTGTAAGCTTAGCATATGAAGCAGTCGCTTCTTCCTGAATAAACACCAAAGGAAGTTTAAGAGTTTCTGGAAACTGATTAGACAGGGTAGGGTAAGAGAAGCATTATTTACACTTCTATAATGCAAACGATGTTTTTTTTCTTATACTAGTAAAAATTTTCATTTTATTGTTAAAACAATTTATGAAAATTATTGATCTGCAAACAAGACAAGACAAAAATGAGGAATTTCGAACAACCTTGTTGGAGGGTTTGCCATTGTTGATTTTGTGAGCAATTTACAACTGTGGAAGGAATTGTGTCATTTGAACTTTGCTTCCTGTTATGTAGGAGTAATTTTGGGTGTTAGATGTTACTCTAAGTGTTATTGTAGGATCCACTTCAATTAACCGCTTAAATTCAGCACATTAAAAAAATCAACTCCCAAGTTTTAAGGTTTAAGGCTAGTGTTTATGAAAACAAATATATGATGGAGTGGTACCATGAAGTTCCTTAGCAGAGCATGGACGTTGTAGTAGGTTCATTAAAGCACCTATGTTACATTGTAAAGAGTCTATACCACATCTTTTTAAGATGATGGTGATGATCATCATCTTGGCCTTATCCCAATTGCATGGGGTTGGCTGTATTAATTCTTTCTATCATTTACTTATGTTAAGAGTTAATTTAATGTGACTTTGCAATTCTTGAATATGTTTCTACATTCTTGGGTGCTATGATGATTTGCAGTTCCTTTTCATTGTTTTCCCTATATGAATTAAGCAGCCTCTTCTTATAGGTGCCATCTCCAATCTTTTTTGCACATGACCAGACCATTTGAGGCAACTTTCTTTTATAGTTTTAGCTATCGATGCTGCCTTTAGACTTTCTTTAGGGATTTTGCCAAAGTATTGTCACCATAGTATTGCCAAAGTATTGTCACCATAGTAAAGCTTAACCACCAAATTTGGGATGGTATTGTTAATTTTATCCTTTTTAGTAACATCTAACATCCACATTAGCATTATCATCTCTATGACGTTCACCTATTATTTTTAATGTTTCTTGATTGGTCGGCATTCTACACCATAAAGAGTCATAGGTCAAATAAGAATTGGTAAAATTTTTCTTCAATCTAACGACAATTCTTTTATTGTAAAGCACATTAGTAGCTTCTCTTCATTTTTTCTATCTTGCTTCAATTTGGTTGCTCATATCATTGTAGGTCTCACTATCTATAAAATGAATCTTAAGTTTACGAAATGTTTAATTTGTGTAACTTCTTGGTTTTGATTTTTTTATTTTTGTAGCTTTAGTACTTTCTATTTATTTAAAAGTAAGCTTCATATAATCCTTAACACTTTTGATTCTTGCTGCTTCCTTAAATCTATCTACCAACACAATATCCTTATGCTTCTTTATGGTATAACTCATAAGTCTAATGCTTCTATGGTTATTGCAGTTTTGAATGTCTCCCTTGTTCTTGTGGATAGAAGCTCTTATATAATGCTTCTCTTAAAATCATTTGGTATTTTCTCTAATGCATTGATATATTTTTTATACATGAGTAAGAGGACCATTAAAGGTCATCACATATGGCCCACATTTCCTTCAAAACCAGCACCAAAAAATCATGAAATCTAACAATAGCATCCTTAGAGAAATGAAAAAAATGGTAGCTCATACTCAGAATGATAGGCTTTTACAGGTGCAATAGGGCATCTCTTGTCTAAGTACCTTGTCCACAATTTCCTGCTCCTTTAAGGATAGAACTCTAGTAGCCTGCTAAAAGGTTTTGCACTTTTCCTTATGCTGATCCTACATGTGCCTTGCCATATAGCGTATCTTGTTTAGATGAAACATGCGTAATGTTTGCTTGATGTATTTTATGAGGCTGTTCCAAGGTGTATCCTTGTTAATACCCATCACAAAGTATAGGTAGTTACCTACCTTGAACCATAGTCTAGCATTGGAGGCGAGTGTCTATATACTGGTGTTGTCACATATTCTTCTCTTTGAAGAATTCCTTTGCATGCCTAAACAACTCCTTCCTCTCCTTTTGTTCTTGTTCTTCCTTCTCCCTCTGTAATTGTTCCTTGATTTCCTCACAAAGGTGCTCCTCCATGATGCTCCATTGGATAGTCTCTTGTATTTCCTAGTACTGTTGAGTCTCTTTTTCTCGTTCTTGCCTATGCTCCTCCTTGTGCTTGCACTCACACTCTTCTCTTTCCCTCTTGGATTACTCCTTAGCCCTTACTCGTTGCTCAATCTCCTTGACAACCCTGCTTAGCTTAGTTGTGAACTTGTCCTCCATCTTCTTTCTCAAGGCAATTTCTTTCTCCAAGAGCTCCCTTTGCAACCAAGGTTCTTGCACCACGTCTTGCATCTGTGGTCTTTTCATCATTTTTTCAATTTACTGTGAAGAGTTCATTCAAACCCTCTTGGGGGAGGCATTCCCTCTAGTAGAGAAGGACATTGACCTGCACTCCTTGTGCCACCTAGTGTAAACCTTGGTGAAAATAGTTAGGCCTCTAGTTTGAAAGTGATGATTGCATTGGTGACCTAGGTACCCTTCAAAGAGCCAGGATTGAACTAGAGTGCCTCCCTTACTGCTGTTGTTGAAGAACGAGGGACTTGACCTCCAATAGTTTTAGGGATTTTCCCTTGGAAAAATGGCGTCGCATCTTGGAGCCCCCTAGTGGTGGGTAGTATCACCCTTCCCGACTGTAGAATGGCTAGATATCTAGAGATAGCATCCTTAAAGAGCAAAATTTATGCCCCCCGAAACACTATTCTGCAATTTTCCCAAGGAGCAAAGAAGCTCATGTTTTGCATATTGGCATCTCCCTTGAGAGCTGGCAACAACTCCTCCCAACCTAGCATAGACACCAAGTTCTAGAGTCCAATGTTATTTTAGAAAGCCTTGCAATTAGGCTCCCTGTTGGCATAATCCCCATTTCTGCAATGACCTCTTTCCATAGGCACTGAGCATTGGAAATGATGGTAGCAAGCTAGGGCACCGGAGAGTTCCTAAACACGACAACATTTATGGTCTTCCAGACAAACTAGAGGAGGGCACTAGCAAGGTTATCTTTGTATAGCAGGGTGGAAGGATCAAGGTTGGAAAGGCTCTAGACTTGTAGTGTAAAAGGGCAATTGAAGAAAGGGTGTGTCTAGGTTTCTGCTTCTTTTGTGTTATAGAAAGGGCATTTGGTGTTCATATGAAGACCACAATGCCTTATAAAGGTTTGGGTTGGGGTTTTCTCATTGCTATAAAATGATATAAACATATTGATCTTCTTAGGTAGACATCCATTCCATGTGGCACACCATCTTTGCATCATGCCATATTTCCTTTGCATGAGGTTGGTTGAGGCTTGAGTGTCTAATAGGGAAAATTGTTGAAGTGTATGGTACTACCTGCAAATATTTTTCTAGAAGGAAGAATCATTACTTGAACACTTCCATAATGTGTATTTGTGCCGAACAATAACTACCTAAGGGCCGTTAATGTTTGAATCCTCCTCGGCTTCTACAATCTTCCTCATCAGATTATTGTGGTTTAGTAGGAGGATATCCTCAAATATAGATACCCCCAAACCCACCATAGATTTTGGGCATGCCAACTTCTCCCAACAAACTGGATGAATCTTGTTTTCCCCTTTTCCCCTAGACTAGACAAAGTTCCTAATAATATGGTTGACTTTGTTAGCTACCCGTTGTGGTGGGGCCATCATGGAAGCCACATATCTAGCCATGGTCACCAACAACACCTTCCCCTTGTTGGTTAGAAAGCGTGACATCAAGTGTTCAATCCTAACCTGTATCTTGTAGATAAGACTAGACCAAGTATAGGTTCATTGCCAAGCAAACATTGGAATGCCCAATTAAGCATCCTCTTGACCTCATTGGCCAATTTCTAGAGCCTTGACAATCCTTTGTTTTATAACGACATCGGTTTATATAAAATGGGCAGCAGACTTGGCCTAGTTGATGTTTAGGTCCAACTTTGTGCTCATTCTGTTCAAGGCCTTTTTTATCACAATGGCCTATGGCACTGTGGCCTTCATCACTGACATAATATCATCCACATAGTGATTAGCAATGCACATGATTCCCTGAACCTCCAGGCCCTGTCACCCTCCACCCTACAATATGAGTTCATGTTGTCTATGGCTAGTATGAACAAATAGGGGGAAAGCAGATCTCCTTGACACATGCCTCCTTGTAGGGAGGAAAACCTCCACAACTGTCCATTGATATGAAATGCGAAGGCCCTAGTGTGCTACATTTGCAAGCATAGGTTCACAAATCTATGGTGGAAACCCTTATGTAGCATTATTTGGCCCAAGGATATCTAGTCAATAGTATCATAAGCATTTGCAATAACTAACTTAAGAAACATACCTAGGAAGGTAGCCTTAAACATCAAATGCATAAGCTCATGAAGGAATAGAATTTGATCTTGTATGCATCTCCTCCTAACAAACACCACTTGCTGGTGGCCAATTAGAGTAGGCATTAGTAGTGGTTGTAAATGTTAGTTTGGGACTTTGGCAAAGATTTGTAGTAGAGTGTTGCATACCCCAATATGTTGGAAGTTAGCTAGCCTAGTTGGGGTATTGACTTTGGGCAGCAAAACAATCTGGGAGTAGTTGATTTCCTTCTTAACTTGACCTCATCAGAGCATGAGGTTAAACATGTCTACCAGTTTCTCTTCAATATCCTTGAAAAATTCATTAAAGAATTCAACAAGCCAACCATCTTGACTCAGAGCTTTCCCCATTTTCATAGTGGATATCACCGCAAGAACCTTGACTTTTGTAATACATTGCAATACTTCTTGGTTATTTGCTTGGGTCAGCACCCTTTGAATTGGAATTGTTATGGGGGAAGCATCTCCCTTTTTCCTAGATCTTTCCCCAAAATTGTTGCAAGCTCCTAGCAATCTATTTGGCTCCATAATGTGGTTCTCCCCTTCTAGCAAGAACTCAATGTTCTTGGCCCTCTTTGCTGCATTAGTGGCTGCAAAGAAAAATTTGGTATTGAGATTCCCTTCTCTTAGCCATCAAGCCCTTGAGCCCTTGAGTGCTCATGCCAATATATCTCATCCTCCTCTGCAAGCCTCTGAAGTTCTTGAAGAACACCAAATGCCTTACTTTGTAGATCTTGTTCCTCTAGCAATTGTTGTATTCACCAAAGTTTTGAAGTTTGTTCTTGTTTAAGGAATTTGAAACCATGCCTGTCATGTTTGGCCTGTGCTCTTATTCTTTGCTTGACCTATCAAAGACCTTGCTTGAGAAACTCCCTAAGGTCATGGCTTCCTAGGTTGTTTGCCCACACCACCTACACCAACTGTTTCAGCCAGGGCTTCTTTAGCTATGATCTCCCAAAGCAAAATGGCTGTATGGCTTGCTTCCAGACGAAGTTATCCCTTATTGTACACACTAGCTGGATATGGTCAGAGGCCCTTCTCTCCAACGCTATGACGGTAATGCACATGTCAATGACCATGGTAGTATTGACCCATATTCTATCAGTTTTGGACATCAAACAATCTTAACCCCTTCTGTTGGTGGTCCATGTAAACTTGCATTTCTAAATATCCATGTTCACTGGGTTGAAATCAGTATGAAACTTGTGAAATGTTCACTTCCTTGTGGCTCCACAACCCACTTTCTGGTTCTTTCTTACTCATACAACTTTTGATTGAAGTCTTTTGCTAAGATCCAAGCACTATGGTATCTTACTTCCACCACAACCACTAGAAGCTCCTGAAGCCAATCTATCTAAGCCAATATGCTTGAGTGGAAATGCATTGTGTTAATGCTCCCGTCCCTTGGTCTCCAGTGCTCAAGCTAGACTCCATCACAACGTAGGGTAGTGTTGTTGACTTCTCCCTGTTGACCTCCTTTTGCTCCAACATCTAGCTCCCTAGTGATTGCTCCACTGCTACCTCTTGCATCATTAGGATTTCCATTCTACGCTATTTGCTTAGACTTGATGCCATCCATGCCCATGATGTTAGAGGCCCCACCATCATCACTGCCATTCGTGGCCGCCTCCGCCGGAACCCTAGCATTCTCTCCACCCTACAACATGCCCAAATATCTCAACATCTTATTCTTGACAACTCTTCAATTAAATACCTTTTGGTAAATGCTTATATCTCCAAAAGCTTTGTAAATTTTAATGGGAATTTTTCTTATTAGTCTTACGTGGGACTTGGTTCCTTTGAACTCTTCCTTTTGTCTTCGTAACTTAACCTCAAACATTGATTGCACTCTACTTCCTTTGAATTTCCTTTGTGTGGTATTCCTTCCACTTTGTTTCATGTGAGCAAGTTATTTGACCATTTTCCTCTTAATCAAATCCATAATTTCATGGTTCGTCCTTGTCAATATACCTATTTTTGAAGTAGTGATCTAAGCTTTTAAATTCTTTGTTTGGTTATGTTGGACTTGCATCTTTACCCTACTTTACGTTTTAAAATTTTTTAGTAAAATAACCATTAAAGGACCAAATACATTGAAATATCTAATTAAATGACAAATTAAATATAGCATGTGCTTTCATAGATTTCAACATATGATTTTAAGAGGGTATCAAACTTCAAACTTATATAATGATCATGCAAATTTTTCCTCTCTAAGTTATCTACAAAAGAGTTTGTAAGCATTAGTATTATATGAAATGAAATGAAATGAAGTTGTTTTACGTTCGAAGACCCATAGGATCTATTGGAAAATATTACATTTTCATGAAAAATAAAGATAGACTCTACAAATTGACCAAGTACCAATGGGGGCATCAAAAATAAATCATATAGGTTTTTTGCTATAATATTATAACACTGTTTGAAAGGGGTAGTCATAGCACAAGAAAGAAAGAAACACATGTAATTCATCATTGAGGACTCTTGATTTGCACAACCTACAAATGCACTCTTCTTGGGTGAGTTGAATCTATGTTTCACTTTCAATTTTAAGATGATTAAAATCTAAACGAAGCTTGCTGATAGCATTCCGATACTTGATTGGAAAGTAGCTGAGAGATAGTGAGCTTGTACATCTAGTTTATTAGATCTAATGTGATGTAAATAAAATGAATATATAAAGGCAATTCTATGAACTTCAGAATCTAACTTATAATTATAGAGCTCATCTTTATTGATTTTGAATTGCATAAACAATCAGCAGGTTTAAATATTAGAAAGATTATATACCAACACACATAATTTAAACTTTAAAAAAGTTCTATAGAGACATATGAGTGCAACACCTGTGCCATCTGTGATTCCGTTTTTTCTCTTGGTAAAGTCCTTTTACCATATTGTCTTGGTGTGTTTATGATGAGAAATCCTTAAGGACTTGTTCTTGCATCCATGATCTTTAAAGCTGGGTCTATAACATGTAAAATTTCTGGCTTGCCTTATCTTATCATCTATGATTTGCAGGAACAAGCCTTATGGTAATTAGGCTAGCCTAATCTTACCACTGTGTTCATCAGCATCCTGCAATACATCACTCTCTTTTAGTTAGTGTTAATGGCTCTTGGGGCTTGCCATATAGCCCCATGTGACTTGTGGCTTTGCCAAAGTGTAGCATCAATGCTAATTAGGCCCTAGCCTATAGCCCTGCAAAACTTTTAGCATGCTGAAGCGTAGTATCCATGAATTAGGGCAAGTCCTGAAGCAAGTCTTTTGTGGGCATGATATGCATGATTACTATTATGTTTGATAACATGCATTGGTGATGTCTAGAACATCTGACTGCAGACTATTTAATTAGGAATTCAGCTTTAATTTGCAAAGGCTTTACCATCCCAGCTTTCATGTCATTCACATTTTTGGTAAAGGCTTTTTGATTATTTTTGAACAAAATCAAATTTAAACATTTTAGTTTTTGCAGCTCAAAAATTGTTAAAATTTACAAACAGATGAAGTTTGAACACAGCTTCAATAATTTTAAACACATAATCATAATGTTCTCATATACATGCCGACTATAGGTATGCTGTAGTCTATATCTGTTGTTACATGTGTATGAGTTTACCTTTGTATTATATGCAAATATTTGAGGTTGCTTTCTATAATTTTAGTGTTCATGTTGTCTTATTGCTTCTCTAACATATTGTATGGGTTTTATATATCAATGGAATCGTGTTGCAGCACAAACATGCCCTTATGGAAGTCTGTAAGTACTTTATTAGATGGAATTTTAATTTTTAGCCTTCAAAAAATTTCTTTTAGTAACTTCTATTTTCATTTGGCGTTTCCTATCATTACTTTAATAAATCTTCATTCCTGGTATCCATTGGAATTTGCCATGTTTATATTGTTAATTATGTTTAGTATTGATTTTTGTAAATATCGTACTGGCTTTAAGAGGATTAAGAGAACCAATAAATTTTTCGACGTTATGAATACTCTAGTTCAGAAGAAATTGTAGAACTATGCAATAAGTAGGGAAAACAATCCTTGGAAATTGTTGGCACAAAGGGCAACCTCTATATGTCCTGACGAAGAGTTAATAACTCCAGAAAGTAATTCAGAAGTACGCAGAGACAAATAACTTTCTTACATCAGAAATTTCTAATTACATAAAAGAAGCAGCATTCTAGATTGTCATGAAAACGTGTATTACGTAGATAAGTTGAAAACCTGTGATCGATAACCATGATACTAAACTGAAACTTCCATCTTGGATTGTTAGTCAAGCCTCTTATCTCCATAGAAAGAAAGGAAATGTTGGGTATGGAATAAGAACATGTACGACAAAAAGATAGGAAGACTCTTTTAATCTCACATGAGAATAGTTCATATCATGTTATGTGCTGTTCCTCATTACGGAACACGTAATATGTGAAGTTTTCATAATACAGCACGAAAGATATGGTTTTTAAAAATTTTTATCATGTATCCTCATTGCGTGCTCTGACACACTCTTTAAGCTAAGAAAACCTGTAACCACAATCTCACAAATAACCAGGAAAGAACTTTGGCTAGTACCTCCGTTCGTTAGTTAAGTAAAATTTATCCATTTTTTCAGTGTAACCCTCATATAAAATTGATGGAAATTGTAACAATCCTGTCCTCAAATCTCATTTTAGAGCAGCCTCAGATCTTTCTGTTTTAAAAAAGCAGTGTTTTATGGGAGCGTGCTTCCATAGAAATTTCTGCATTCCCTGCATTCTAGGTACCAGAGTGTGTTCCTAGTTAGCCAGGAACTCCAACCAAATGTAACATCTACCTTGGTATGTAGCTTATAAACTTTTATAAAATACATTCCAAATGTCACTCACACTAAATATTTAAAAAAGTTCGGAAGCTTGTAGTAAACACATTTCACTCCGTAGAAATTTAAACAAGCTTGGAAACTTTTACAATGGCAATCATGTAAACTTACAGTTATAAGCTTTACTTTATTTATGAAAATTTATGACACAGTGCGGCTCGTCGGGGACCTAGATTTGGCAGACGATGCATTCTTCTCCAACTGGGCTGACGACCACACCTTTTTTTGAGGGCGCGAGATTTTGATCACCGAACCCTCAAGCGCCAGTTGTCTGGGGGCCCAGATTGCTGGTGAGGTCATCTTGCCGTCCACTTGCGGCCTACAGGACGTAGAAATGTTCTTCGACGGGCCTATGCCTTGAACCAGGAGCCGATAGGTGCCCAGATCTTCCTTGCCCCGTCTCTGGGCCTGGGCAGCAGATCTGGTGGACAGGTTTGTTGTCCAGTTTGGCAACGGTTCCAAGCTCCAGGGCCTACACTTTGCTTTTTTGCGTTGCTTGAAGTTAGGGCGCCAGGTCAACCTTCCCCGCTTTTTTCTGGAGGCCCTCATGCTCAAACGACGCGGCCGCCATTCTGGGTTAATTCTTGCCTTGTGGCAGGGGGCCAAGGGGGGGCAGCACCCGTTGTCTTTTGCCCCCCCGCGGGGGACCCCCCGGATTGCCCCCCCGCTGCATCCCCCCCGAGCCCTGCGGTCCCGCCCAGCCAAGGGAGCTGTTGGTCCCTTTGGGCTTCAACCTTCACACGGGGCTGACGGACCCAATGGGAGCGGCGCCCCCCCGTTCGCCTCGACAGAGCAGTTTCCCCCCCACTGGAGACCTCTGACCATGGGAATTGGCACGAAGAGCTATAGCATGCCATGCAGAGGGCCGCAGATGAGGCGCGAGAGGCTGAGCGGCAGGAGTGGGAAGCCAAATGGCATGAAGCCCTTACGCAGGCCTAGGCTGACCTGGAAGCCCAATTCTCTGAGCGCAAACAGGAACGGGTGAGGCAGCAGGACCTCATGGCCGAAGTTGCCAAAGCCCGCTTAATTAACGAAATTCGAGCTCAAGTGTGGGTAGAGCTGATTCAGGAGGACGTGGCCCAGAGACAGCGCGAGCAGGCGGAGGGGGCAGAGCAGGAGCGGCTTTAGGAGGAGGAAGATCAGCGGCAACGACAGCTCGACCGGGTTCACGAGCACAACGCCCGACAATGGCTGGGGGGGGGGGGGCGATGCCCGTACCTCATCCTTGGCATCAACTATGAGAGCTCCTGGGGGGAGCTTAGGTGCCATATCCGTCGGACCTCGGCGTGCTTCCACCCGGATGCTGGCGCCTCGCAGGTGGATAGGAACCAGCGGGAATCGGCCATGCAGGTTATCCAGCAGGCGGCCAGTTTCATGGACACAGAAGACCACCGGAACACTCTAGATCTTCTCCATGAATTGGAGCACCCTCACTGCGCCTGCCGTCGACTACCGACGAACCCCTAGGGGTTTGTTGACCCCGGGTCATGGGTGACGCTTGCCCCCCCGGGGTCGATGCCGCTTCCGTGTCCCCACCCCTTCCCCCCCACCCTCCCCACGTTGTTGATCGTTGCCCCGCTTGTTTTCCCTGTTGGTCTGGTTCCCCCATTGGTTGGGGGGGGGGGGGGGGGGGTGCCCCCCCATGGGGGGTTGCCCCCTCCCTGATTCCTTGGGTCTGTTCCATGGTCGTTTCACGACTAATTGGGTGCTGATTTGTTTGTTTGATTTGGGGGATTTCCCCTCCATGGTGGGCCATTTTTGATGGCCCAACTTTTGTAATCTCTTGTACTATAGTTTGTATTTCTAAGTAATATAATCCCGACCACTTTCTCAAAAAATAAAAATAAAAAATTATGGAAACCTCTAAAATAAAATTTAAATGTTCAACGGTGCTGTACCTAAATTTGCAATATCTTTTTTGTTTCTAAATTAATAAAGTATTATATTTTAAGACACGATTTCATTAACTTGCACTTGTAGTATCATTGTGTTTTTAATTTTGCAAAAAATCCTATATAAGCTTATGGAAGTATTTTTCTATATTTTAAATTAATTTTTTTTGACATTCCACATGCATCTAGCCTTGCTCCCTTGAAGCTGCTCTTGTTTCCAAACTTGTTTGGGTAAATACTCCCACATTCCCAACTGAAGTGAAGCATAGTAAAAAAGCAAAGCATGATGTAAGCTTTCCCTTGCTTTAAATAATCAAAATAGAAATTTGTAGGACCCTTAATAACCACCCTCTAAAATTCAGTATAAACTTTTTTTCAATCCTCTTAAAACATGTTGCTAGACTTACACTAGCAACAAATAAGGATATAACTTATATAATGATGACTTGATTACAAGGCCTACATACCTCCTTCCGTTATTAGACCTAACAAGTTGATAAGATGAAACCTTATTACTTCTCCTAATTCCAAGGATTGATGCATCAATTGTTGATGAGCAATGGGTAATCCCTATGCCTAACCATACAAATCACAAGTATTAACCAACGATATGGTCGAATAACGTAGACTTAGTTGTTGGAAAAGTGAAGACAAATACATTACTATTATTTGTTGTATTTCCTCTTATGTTTTTAAAAGGATGTTGCATTAAAAAAAGTCTTCTTTTTTTNTATGTTGGCGGTTGCTTTGTAAAGTGATGTTTATGTGGGGATGTGTTTTATCCCACATGAGTTAGGATTAGGGTTTGGTCCTAATGTTTCCTTATAAATAGAAGGTTGGGGGTAGCCTTTATAGGTGTGTGTGTTTTGATGCGAAGCATTGGATCAAGGTTTTACCTTGGAGATGTGAGTCTTGTTGCTGTTGATCTGAGATCTATTTGAGTAATAGATTGGGTGCTTGGGAAAGCTATAAGGATGGCTTGTGTCCGTAAGATTTGAGCGGAATAGAATGTAGATTAGCATTGTTGTGGAGATTTGCAGTGTTCTAATAATTTCTCTAGAGCTTCTCTAGCATGTTTTTAGATATGATTTGTTGATTGTTTTAGTGAAACTCTTGCTTTCGATCATAACAACTGGTATCAAATCCAGATCTAAAGAGATGGAGAGGTTGCAAACAACGGAAAGATTGGTAGGAAGGAACTAGAACGTTTGAAGTGTTTTGATGAAGGTTGTTTTAGCACAAAAGGAGTGCTAGGAGGCCCTAGAACCCTCTCAACTAGTGGGAATGTCAATGCTGATTGGAGAAAGATTAAGACTAGGGCATTATCTTTCATTTATCCAACCCTAAGCAATGGGATCTTGGCATCAATTAAACTTGATATGGATCTGCATGATCTATGGCAAATGCTGAAGAATAGGTTTGAAAAAGTATTAGTTTTGAATACCTTTCACATTTATCAGATAGTTTTTAGATGCAAGAAGCAAGGAAGTATAATTTTGCAACAAGCAAGGATGCCAAAGGTGACAATAGATAATGTTAGGTATGTTCCTAAAGTCACAAAGAAGCTGGTTTCAGTTCCACAACTAGATGATTTAGGTCGAAATTTCAATAGTGGAGGTGGACATTGGAGGATTTCCAAGGGAACTATGACCATTCTGAAAGGAAAGAAGGAGGGCAGCTTATATACGTTGATGGAAGATTCATGTAACTTTGTTGTAGCAGTTTCTAAAGCAGAAAATTCTAAAGTGTGGCATAGACGTCTTGGACACATTGGCTGGTTAGGCTTAAAGGTACTTCAAAATTAGTCTATGCCCAAACTGATTGCAAATATTGTTTAGTTAGAAAATCTAGGAGAGTAAATTTTTGCAGGGATTTGGATAGTAGAAAGAAAAATAAGTTAGAATTGGTTTAGTTTGATGTTTATTTTGTGGATCTGTTTATTTTGTGACTTTCATAGATGATTGTACAAGAAAAGTTTGGGTTTATATGCTAAAATCAAAAGATGAAGTGTTTTTAGTTTTCAAAACGTTTGTTGCAAGATTAGAAAATGAAACAGGTCTGAAAATAAAATGCCTGCAATTGATAACACTGGGGAGTACACTTCCAAAGTATTTGTTGATTTCTGCAACAGCAAAAGAATTAGGCACATTCTTACCCCTCCTAGTACACCATAGGAAAATGGAGTTGCTAAAAGATGCAATAGAACATTGTTGGATCGTGCTAGAACAATGGTTTCCGGTGCTGACCTACCTAAGACGTTTTGGAGAGAGGCAATTAAGACTGTTGCATATTTGGTGAATAGGTCTCCACATTTTTCAATTGATAATGCTATTCCAGAAGCTATTTGGAGAGGTAAAGATGCTTCATATAGTCATTTAAGAATTTTTGGATGTGAGGCATTTATGCATATTCCAAAGGAGAATAGAACTAAGCTACAAGATAAGGCTAAANAACATGCTAGAATTACAAGGTAGCAAGCTGAAAACTTAGGACAAGAAGGAGAAAATGGAGGACAAAAAGGAAATGAGGTAGAAGATGATGGAAAGCAAGCTGTAGATGTGTCTCATTGGGTTAGAAGGTCAACAAGAGCTACTAGACTTCCTGACAGGTACTCTCCCTCATTAAATTATGTACTTTACAGTGATAGTGGTGGATCGGAAATAGTGGCGGAAGCCATGATGTGTGTTGATGCCACAAAGTGGAAGGTAGCTATGAATGATGAATGGAAATCACTCCAACAAAACAAAATGTGGGAGTTGCTTTAATTGCGAAAAGGGAGAAAACCCTTCGAGTGTAGGTGGCTAGGTTGGTGTGAAAGGCTATGCACAGAAACCAGGTATATACTTTCAAGAAATTTTTTCTCTGGTGGTGAAACACTCTTCTATACGTTTAGCTATCTTTGGTTGCTTGCATGGACTTAGAGCTGGAACATCTTGACATAAAAACAACATTCCTCCATGGAGATTTGGAGGAGGAAATATACATGAAATAGCTAAAAGGGTATGAAAAACAACAAGGTTCAGGTCTGGTTTGTAGATTGAAAAAGAGCTTATATGGTTTGAAACAAGCCTCTAGGCAGTGGTATAAAAGATTTGATACCTTCATAAAGAAGCTGACTTATTAGAGAAATGTTATGGACCACAATGTGTATTTTTCTGGAGATGTTTCAGGTAAGTTTACAGTGCTATTGTTGTATGATGATGATATGTTAATTGCCGTAAATGACATGGTAGAGATAAAACGTCTAAAGTTGGAAATGGGCAAAGAATTTGACATGAAGGATTTGGGACAAGCAAAGAAAATTGTTGGAATGAATATTTATAGGGACAAAAAAAGGAAGAAGCTGTGGCTGAGTCAAGAAGAATACATTGGAAAGGTTTTGAAACATTTCAACATGGAGGATGCAAAACCTGTAAATACACCTCTTTTAGCATAATTTAATTTATCAAAGGATTGGCCAACGTCAAAAGAGGATTTTGAAAAGGTGAAGAACTTCCCATATACTTCTGCTGTTGGGTCATTGATGTATGCCATGGTTTGTATAGATACTGATATTGCTTATGCCATTGGAGTAGTTAGTAGATTTATGATCAACTATGGGTGGAATTAGTAGTTGGTTGTTAAATGGATTCTAAAATATTTAAAGGGCATAAAAACACATTGCTTGTGTTTTGGAGATGCTGATATGCACATTGAAGATTTTGTAGATGCAAACTTTGCTACTAATCATGATACAAGACGTTCCACTACAGGGTACATGTTTATTTTTAGTGGTGTAGCAGTGTGTTGGTTTTCACGTCTACAACCATTGGTAACTTTATCTACAACTGAATCAGAATATGTTGCCCTCATAGAAGCATGCAAGGAGATGTTATGGATGAAGAGATTACTACAATCTCTTAGATTAAAACAGCAAAGGTATGCTGTGTTTTGTAAAGTGATGTTTATGTGGGGATGTGTTTGATCCCACATGAGTTAGGATTGGGGTTTGGTCCTAATGTTTCCTTGTAAATAGAAGGCTAGGGGTAGCCTTTATAGGTGTGTGTGTTTTAATGCGGAAACATTGGATCAAGGTTTTACCTTGGAGACGTGAGTCTTGTTGATGTTGATCTAAGATATGTTGGAGTAACAGATTGGGTGCTTGGGAAAGATATAAAGACAACTTGTGTCCTTAACTGGCGAGAGGATTGCACCTTTTTTTAGGGTACTGAAGTCATTATCACAAAATCCACGATTGCCAGGTGTCTGGGGGCCCAAGCAAAGGGTGAAATCATCCTGCCCACCATGTGTGGGTTGTAGGATGTTGACTTGTTTTTCATAGGATCGGTGCCACACACATAGAGTAGACAGGTTCCCAAATCCTCCCTGCCACTTGTTTGGGCTCAGGCTGCTGATCTGGTGGACCGGTGCTTCGTGTAGTCTGGTAATGGGTCCAAGCTCTAGGGCATTCATTTTGCCTTCCTCAAATGCTTGAAGCTTGGGATTAGGGTTAACTTACCCTAGTTTTTTCTAGCGGCACTGCAACAGCAAAAGCAAGGTTGCACTTTGGGCTTATTTTAGCCTTGTGGTAGGGGGCGGTGGGGGTGCAGCCTCAGGCAGAGTCGGGGTTTTCCCCCCTCCTTGGGGTCTTCTCCGCCTAGGCCCTCCCTTTTGGCTTGTCTTGGGGTTTTGGAGGTTGGACCTACGGTGACTTACTCCAGGAGGCGAAGTAATCGTGGGGGACCATGGACCTCTAACGCCATGGCGGTGTTGGATGTCTCCCCACGTGGAGCGTCAAATCACATAGAGAGGTGAGATGAGGAGCTGTGTCGTGCGACAGTGGAGGTAGCGACTGTTGCGCGTGATGTGGAGCATCGAGAGTGGGAGGCCAAATGGGACAAGGCCCTCGCGCTCATGCAGATTGAGTTGGAAACCCGTTTCTGCAAGCGGGAACATGAGCTAATCCGATAGCAAGCCTTGTTGGTGGAGGTTGCCCAAGCCTGACTGGTGGATGTGATCTAGGCTCAAGTCCAGGAGGAGTTAATTTAGGAGGAAGCCACTTGTAGAGAGCGTGAGGCAGTTGAGCAACCACAACAAAAGCGGGAACAAGAAGAGAAAAGGCAGAGACAACAACAGTTGGATCGGGTGCATGAGTAGAGCATGTGCTAATGGCTTTGGGATGGACGGTGTCTGTACATCATCCTGGGCATCAACTGCGATTGCTCGTGGGGGGAACTTCGACGTCACATTTGCCAGATGTTTGCATGCTTGCACCTAGATCGGGGGACATCAGTCAAGGAGCGGAATCGGCGTGAATTGGCCATGTAGGCTATTCAATAGGCCGCTAGTTTTGTGGATTCCGAGCTTCATCGTAATACGTTGGATATCCTCCATGCCCTCAAACATCCACACTGTGCCTGTCATAGACTACCGACACGCCCATAGCGGGGCTGTTTTTGCTGCCCCCTTGGTGACCTTGGGCCTCGTGTTCTATGTTGTTGACTTTTTGTGGTGTAGTTTGCCCCCCCTGGTCTTTCGGGGGTGACCCCTGCCCTCCTCTCCCCCCCTCCCTCTTCTTTAGTTTTCGATTTTTTCTCCTAATTACTTAATAATGAAATGAGGATTTAATGATTAAACTAATTAACTAATTTTTTAAGTGACTATCCTAATGTAGAGTATCTGTTTCCACTTGTTGTACACATCCTGAACATATCTTAATGCTTCTTGGTTACCAAGTATACACTACTGGGTGTACCAAGTATTCACTGCTCGGGTTACCAAATATTAATATGTTATGCTCAAAGTGGTTGTACTCATGTGTTTATGATTAATTGCATTAATTATTTAAGAACATAAAAGTAAATTGCATGTGAAGCAAAGTGTTGAATTGTAAGATTAAACTACTCTAAGTGTTGCAATGGATGTAGGAAATCTTGATTTTATTGCTGATCATGCCAATGTATCCAGGTACATGAGCACCCAAATAAAATACTGTACAATTTCATAAGTCCACATTGTCGACATTTAGAGGGAAAATATTCTAACTTTCTAGGGAAGAAACTGCAAGAGTTCAACTAAGGCTAAGATCGAAAGGTGCCATAAATGTGAAGGGTGTGTGCATTTATATAGGAAATGATTGCATTAGCATCGATGTACTTGCGTCAATGCATCCTAGCATGTTTCAACGGAAGTTGATGCAGCTTGTATTAATACTATTCATCATACTCCCATAACTGACTGAAAACTTGTCCTTGAGTGAGCAAAATTGAGATTGAGTTTCTTACAAAATTTGGGGAAGTATGGAATTTATTGATAGATAGATTGGCTAACTCTAACTAACTTTGAGTGCCGAATTATACGATTTTGACAAAAATGAGTGCCTTTACAACAAAGTTGGACACTTAGACAAAATATCTTTAATTTCTCAGAGTTTCAGTGCATTCAAAATATTAATAATTCTGTATTTCATTGCTTCTATAAAGATATTTGGACCACTCAAGTGGATGTAGTTGAAACAATAGACACATTACTTTATCCAGCTACATGCTATTGTGATGGAGATACACGATATTATTTTAGCACTTTCCAATTATTTCACTTTTGTATAGGTACAAAAGATTTTCTAGAAAGCATTTCCAAGAAACAAGGGGGGAGAATGAATTCCCCGGATTCTGCAAAGGACATTCCAAAGTTCAGCAAGTTTTTTGAGGCATGACCCTTTCTCTCTTGATCTCTACTATTTGAGTTGGATATCTGTATGGATATGTATAAGAAAGTTATATTTAAAACATTGAGTGTTCTGTTATACACACATGTATGTATATATATATGAGAGCTTACCTCTACTCTTGTTAACATTGGTATCCTGCTGCAAATGTGCAAATATACAATATGATTTAGTGAACTTGAATTTATATAATGAGCCCTAAAATTAGTTAATAACCCTATCGCACTATTGAGCTACTTGTTTACAGTCAAGTTCTTTGTCTAGGAACCAGTTTAGTCAATTTTTAAATTTTCTGTAACTTAAATCTTTGTATTTTTGTTTTGAATAAACTTCTGCTGCTAATACATGAATACTGCAAATAAGACATTTATGCAATATTTTAATTGTTATTTTACATTAAAATTCAAACCACTCTTATTGCCTCAAATTTGGTGGAATGATAGCTTGTCTTTGGATACCATTAACATAATTAGTTCCTTCATTGCAGTTAGAGCTGTTGGAATTTTAATGCTGGAATTCAAACTTACATCTAAACTATTAAGTTTTTGGCTGATTATGTTCCTTTGCTGATCGTGATGAACCCACAAAATTCCTGGTTGTTCTACGAAGTTTTGGTACCAATAGAATCTTTTTTTGATTTGTTACTAATTAAGTTTTGTTGCTTCATATTTTCTGGACCTTTATTTCTGTTAACTTGTTTTATTATGATTTGTTAGTTGGCAGCATTCTCACGTAGCAGTAGATGAACTGTTTCTTATATTTGATTTTCCTTATTTTATCTCTTACTAAAATACTTATTTTATAATAATCACACTGGGTTTGTCTTAATAATCAGGACCAAATAAATTTGGATGAATTCAAATACCCTGTTGAACATTTCAAGGTATGCTCTTCAAAATATTAACATTCTAGGTTGATTTAAATAGATATCAGCTTAACTTATGTATTTTAAAGTTAAAGTGGAATATATTTGAATTTTTAAATTTTTTTTTCATGGTTTCTTAAATGCTAGAAAACTCTGAATCCTGAAACCATTACTATAGCAAGCTTGAAAGCAGATTTTCATGGCTATCCACAAGCTTGTAAACTTTCAAGTTTATCCTAGGAACATTGTTTTAAATTTTCAGCCATTCAATGAGTTTTTCATCAGAGAGCTCAAAACAGCTGCTCGACCAATTGCTTATGATGACAATGATAGTATAGCTGTTTGTGCAGCTGATTCTCGCCTTATGGCATTCCGGTCTCAAGATGAAAGTAAACGTTTTTGGATCAAGGTTGATGTTCTCTCTCTTTTCGTTGGTTTTCTTTTCTATGGGTTTTTCATTTTAACTTTGTGATTTTTTGGGAGCAAATATTTCCTTCTCCATTACTATGACTATTTACTTCAAAGGGTTTTAAAATTGTATCAAGAGTGGGAGAATACTAGCATTTATTTGCTTTTTCATATGTGATGTAACTACTTTAGCTATATATTTACGATATATATCTAAATATATATCTATTATTTGGCTGAGAGAATCTTTTATATTTTTCAAATGAATAAAACCCCAAATTGATTCACCTAGAATTGATTTTCACATTGAAAAAAAAATCAAAATTAGTATAGGTATTCAATGATAATCCTCATGAAAAGCTTTATGTCTTCACCTTGACAAAAGTTATTTATTTCTAGGGACAAAGTCCACGTAACAAAGTCATTGGCCTCTTCACAAAACTCTTAGCCAAAATAATAATTTCCATGAAAATGTTCACCGTTATAATGATAAAATTAATTTACTGTGACTTAGGAAGACTCTCTTAGATAGGGCTTGTAGTTAGCCTCTTGACCAAAAATAAATTTTTTTTAATTATATGCACATTCAAGATGGTTCTTCCCAAGAACATGTATCACATACCACAAACTTTGTAAGTTTCAACTGTATCCAATTTATGTTATTTGACAGGTTACAAAATGATCTGAAGTCTGCATTGTTTATGTAGTTGCTGAACGTTTAATTTTACTTTTCATCATTTCTTCTGTGAGGACTTGAATTGGAATCTGAGCAAAGGGAGTGAAAATTACAGAACTAATGCCAATTAGTTACCTTGTAATACTCTCTAACAACAACAACGAAACCAGAAACAACATAAAACAACAGGTATGGAAGAATAATTTTGTACAATGCCAGAACATATCATACAATCTAATCAACAAATAAATATAAGAAAAACTACAGCATCAAAATTGGAGACAAAAGTAAAGGCTACTACAAGCAATAGTTAACAGATCATAGTCCATGATGAACCTGTAACAGAACTTTTTCTCATTTCTGAACTAAAGAATTTTTAAAAAAATTTCGCAATTCATACAGCTGTTCACGATAATGAGTTTAGAATTTTCCATATTTGAACACGTCACTCATTCAAATGCAACCTATTTACAGTATGATTACAATGAAAAATTTTCTGTCCAACAAAACTAAATAGCAAGGCCACTGACTCAAACAAAAAATGAAAACTTCCAGTTTAAGGCTGGGTTCTTTCCCCAACAATACAATCCCCATGAAACTGCAAATCCTAGTCCTGTCCATTTGGCGAAGCAAATAAGGAGAGCAATGAAAGATAGTCCATGTAATGATAAACTTCCCATGCCCTACCTATAGCTGTAGGCAAGTTTGAAAGCAGAACTAACACAAAAATACCTAAGAGGGTAATCAAGTTTGAAAGCAGAGCTAACACAAAAATACCTAAGAGGGTAATCACTCAATAGGGAAATCTAATAAGCATATATCCAAGGGCTAGCAAAATCAGTTTTTATCATCAATTGATAAAAAAGATTGCAGCAAAAATTCTATCAAAAAAATAGCATAATCAATAGGGAAATCAAGTCTTTCTGAAACACCTAAGATTTTATGAATAATATCAATTGGCAAGATCAGGTGCTTTTACAATATTCTCACTTTCATACAACTATCACATCTGTATTCATCTCTTACTAGTGCCTACTAGCTTGCCAAATCCCCTGGGTAAGAACTTGCTTCCTCTAACTGTGCATGCACCCAAAAACCTCTACTACCTTAGATAGTGTATGATGGATCAATCCTTCCCTACTCACTACCTGTTGCGGCATGCTACAAGCATTGTTGGAGACCACTACTTCAATCAGCATTTGTGAATCTTCCAATTCCCCTGTTGTGTAGGATTCCTAATAAACAACTTTTAAATTTTCACAGCATTTAGTTTTCCTCAAACTTCTTAGAACATAGGGCTAAACTTACATTAGCAGCGAATAAGAATATGACTCATTTTAATGATGGGTTGATTACAAGTCCTACAAACCTATCTTCGTTGACTTTAACATGTTGATAAAATGATACTTGTCTACTTGTCATAATTCCAACGATTAATGTATCAAAGAAAAAGTGATTCACTTCCCATTAAAGAGTACTATGATATCTCAAAGAGTAGTATGCCGAAAGTGATGGCTATCACTTCCCATCACTTAATAAACTAGAAGACATTAAACATTTGTGTGACTCACTTGTTTCAAGCTTTGTTTTATAAACAACACTAATGGATGTGGTTAGATGTAGTTTTAATCCTCCACTATGTTTTTACCAAATACAAGTATTGTTGCATTAGACACTAAGGGGCACCTAACTCAAAGAATTTGGTTACCATTGAGCTATGGGTTGGGTTATTTCTAGCTTTCTATGCTACACAAACAAGGTGTGATTCAACCATCATTTTTGGATTGTACCTTGATATACCCCCAAGATAGGTGACAAGATTGCACATAAGGTGAGTACACACTTACAAATGGCACCTGCATCATTGAAAACCTTTGCATGTGCAAATCAACCTCTTTTAGTCCAATGGCTCAAGATGTTAAGCCTAAGTAAGCATATGTATAGGTAGGGTTTGATCATACTTATGAACGTCGGATTAGGATCACAATATAACCATTTTCAAATCATGATCTAAATAATTGCAATCTAGGTTGTTTTTGGATTGCAATTCAGTTCAAAATCATGTAATTAAAAAACATAAAAACATACCAAATTTTTTGTCATTTTCAAAAGTGTGCAATTATGAAGACAAATTAAAAAACCATAAAAAATAATGTTTAACTTCAAAATAGAAAATTTTAAACACATTAATATAACAACATTACATCAAGCATGAACAACATAAATTCATTATATATACTCCTATATGCACTAAAAAAGTTTCAAAAGTAAGCTATAACACATAATATATCAATTTATTAGTGTTAGTCTTTTAAAGTTTAAAACATTAACATATATTTAAATTACTTATCTCTTTCCTTTTTCAAAATTTCCTCCCATAGTTTGAAGCTTAGCTTTTTGTCTTTACCTAGCGTTCTCCTCTTCCTCTGTAATAATCTTATCTATGACATTAATAGTATCATAGTCAATGTCATGAGTACTACCATGCGCCCTAACATTTGTAATGTAACAACTAGAATCTACAAGACTATGAGCCTTAGATTCAAGTTGTTAGATTGTTACAAAATTAGCAATCCAATCCATAATTCCAGCCATCCTAGTGCCATCATCTAGCCTGTCTACTAATGCATCAAGATCTCAATTTTCATCTTCTGTTGGTGAATGAACTCTTTGTATAAGTTTTGTGTTATAGTAGATGTAAACTAACTTGTCGAATCTTGTCAATGTAAGCTTTGTTTGTTTTTAAGTATAAATGTATTTACATCTGTCCTAGTTGCGCTCAAAAGTAGAAGCATTGCAAGACTAGCTAAAAATCTTTAAGGCCAATCTCCTTAGTTTAAGGGGCTTATGACCCCATTCGTTCCACCATGAAATTGCAATGTTAAAAAAAATGAAAAAAAAAAAAAAGTTTCAAACATTTAAATCCACCTAGGTATTAAAATTTATATCTAATACAAAATTAATATTATAAATTATAAATCAACTTACCTACTGATTTTGTTTGGCTTTGCTTTTTAGTAAGAGACTTTTTTTTTATGTGAAGGTTGGGGAAAATAGTATCAATAAAATCGGAATATGTATAGTCAACAACGTTCAAAACATATGCGGTGATTGCTAGGGTCATTGCTTGTAGGGAGTTTTTGGGGAAGGCCATCCTGAGTCACCAAAATCATTGATTTTGCCTAGGTTGCCAAGATTGCTAGGGTCATTGAGTTCCTTGTGGTTGACGGTGATTTTTGGTTGGGGGTCAAGGGGAGCTCCTCCCTCTTGGTAGTTGGGTTTTAGTGGTTAGAGGGGGTTCCTTACTCCCCTTGGAAGACATTACAAAGGGGGGTGTTGCGGCTGAAGGACCTTTCTCAATTTTATTGAACACTAGCAAGGTGGGGCGTCTATCGAGCATTGTGTCCCAAGCCAAAAAGACACAGCTAGAGGTTGACTTGGGGGTTTAGCCCACCCTCAAGGAGGTTTGCAAGAAACATGTAGCGAGTAGGACATGAGGATCCTCTCATGGAACTACAGGAGGTAGGGTACCCCCTATAAATGAAATACCCTTAAAGAAATCGTGTATAGGGAAAAGTATGATGTTGTCTACTTGTAGGAGACCAAACTTTAGTAATAGGAGGCCCATTGGCTTAGGTGGCCAGGGTGGTAGGTTCAGGCTATTGTTTTTCATGGAAGAGTTGGAAGACTTGCTTTGCTCTCATGTGGGCATTTCAAGGTCGTTGATTGCTCTACGTGGAGCCTTATGGTGTTTCTCATGGATCTTGGAATTTGGATAATGAATTTTTATGGTGCTCAACATTGGGAAGAATGGATGCAGAAGCTTCAGAGGATTGCTTTCCTAGTTCAAGATCAAAGACTATGGATTATAATAGGGAACTTCAATCAAAGGTTGTATGGGTGGGAGAAGTCTGATGGGGGAGCCCAAGATTTCCCTAGTGCTTAGGAGTTCTTGCAATTCCTTGAAGTGCATGATCTTGTTGACTTGGAGATACGGGGATGTCAGTTCACTTCAAGTAATAGATGAAAGGGGAGTGAGTAGATCATGTTTGGATCTTCTCTCATGTCCTCATGATGAGGGGGGTGGTGGTGATAGGATAGGAACGTGTGGCGTTTGATCACAGATCAATTCTATGTTGTGTGGATAATGTATCGCCAAGGAAGGTTGCTCCATTTCACTTCAAATGTTATTGGAACCATACCCCTTGGTTGCAGCCAATGGTGGAGGGCATATGGGGGGTTGTATTCACAGAAGACGAAATCCTTGGATTTTCAAAAGTGGGGGTTGGCTTAGCTCAAGCAAGCCTTGGGGAGGCTCATGCAATTGCTGGTGGAGATACAAGTGGAGCAGGAAGTTGGTAAGGACTTTCACGAGGCTAAATGTGAGGTTTTAGCTCAGATTTAGGTTGTGGATAGGGAGGTTAAGGTTTACTGGAGATAGCGGGGTTAGGTGCAGTGGCTAAAAGAAGGGGATTGGAACACATTTTTTCTTTGTAGCCGCGACATCTACGAATTTGTCCAAGAAGATCCACAATCTCACCTTTCAAGGATAGGAAATCATTGACAGTTAGTTTGTTGATAAGACTTTGATGGATTTTTGATCTGAGATTTGGATGATGAGGCAAGTGAGCCCTTTGTCGATCTCTATTAATCCTGTCCTGCATGAGGAGCATAATTGTCATCTTCTGGCGTGTTTCTCCATTGTGGAGTTAGAAGAGGCCTTGGGTTTGATGAAGTTAGGTAGGTCGTCGGGGCTGGATGGTGGCCGATGGATTTTTTAAGAGCTTTTATTGACATTCTTGAAGAGAATATTTTGGATGCGTTCAATGCTATGTTGAGGTGGGAACAAGTGCGCAAGGAAATAAATTGTTCTTGTATCGTGCTTATATTGAAGTCAACTATCCCAATGGAGCCATCATATTTCCAGGTGATTAAAGTTTGCAACACCTTTCTCTATCTTTTCATGAAGATGCTAGTGGCCAGGATGGGGCCTCTTATGCCACAATTGGTAGGACCCAACTAGGCGGGTTTTATTTAGGAAGGTACATTTAGGCCTAGATTTTGTTGTTGCAGGAGGTTATGCATTCTCTGAGGTTGTCAAGGTATCCGGGTATGTGCCTTAAATTAGATATTTCTAAAGCGTATGATACAATGTCTTGGAAGGTGTTGTAGGAGATCATGCTAAGGAAAGGTTTCCACCCAGATTTTGTAAAGCTATGCATATCTATTCAATCATTGGGGGCTTTTTCCTTAGATCTTGATGGGAAGCTGTGGGGGTTTTCCTTCTCGGGTAGTGGGTTAAGATAGGGTGACCTGCTATCACCTTACCTTTTTATTTTGGTTATGGATACTCTGCAGGCATACTGTGAGGTGGAGGGGGTTAAGGGGGTTGGAGATCATAGGTGTTAGATGCCTAGTTGAACACTACGTGGATGACATTATTCTTTTCTCTCAGGTGGTGGTCCCCCAGCCTATGGTGATCAATCGAGTGCTGAAGTGTATGACTGTGGAGATTGGGTTGGAAATAAACAAAGGCAAGTCTGTAGTTCAGTTGTTGAACACCGCGACCAAGGTGAAGGGGTTGATCGTGCAACATTTGGGGCTTTTACCTGGATCACATGAGGGTTTGTACTTGGGCCTTCCAATGTATGATTGGCATAGGTGACAAGCCTAGTGTGGGCTACTGCAGCACCTATAGAAACACGTGGATCATTGGATGTTCCGATTTCTGACTTGCACTGGGAGGGCTTTGCTTGCTGCATTAGTGTTATTTGCCATGGCTAGGTATGTAGCTTATGTTGCTAATCCTTCGAGTGTTATTGTCGAGTGGATTGATCAGATTATACGTAATCTCACTTGGTTAGGGGGGAAAAGAGGGCAATAGGTTGCATCTTGTGAGGTGGAATGTTGTGGCTCGCCCGAAGAATGTTGGAGGCTTGGGAGTTCCCAAGTTCTAGGACATAATTGACATGGGATTTCATACCCTGGTAAATAAACTCATTAGGCCAGGTTGTCATCAAGCTCAATGTATTAGTATGGTACATGGTAAGTACCAACGTTGGGAGGATAGGCCACAAGATTCATATGTTTGGAAGGTAATTTGTAGGCATGTTAGAATCATGTTGCAATGGGGGTTGTTAGGCACCTTGTCGCAGTAGTTAATTAGGCACAAATACCCGGAGGTGCATTGCTAGCAAGGGTTGTGGAAGGGAAAACTTTTCGAAAAAATAAAAGTATTTATTTGGTTAATTCATCATTCGGCGTTATGGGTGAAAGCTATGCTTGTGTGGTGGGTGGTAAATGTGGCAGCCATGTGTCCCCTTTGCGTGTCCCCTTTGCATGCCCACCGTCGAGTTGGTAAATCACTTTTTATTCAATTGCGAGTTTACATGCCTGGGCTAGTTGGGCGGTGAATCTTCGACAAGATTTGACAATTAACAAAAATTCAAAGGCAACAACAATTCTGTGGGTGCTGTGGAAAGTTTGGAATTGTCGTGTTGTTTGAGAATAGTTGTTGTCACCATCGGTGTAGATTGTTGCTCAGGGCATTCGGTTGTGGGCAGAGGCACAAGTTGCTATGGTGGTGACCCCTATATTTGAACTGGCCTATGATGGGTATCGAGCCAACTTGGTGCTCTAGGGAATGGTGAGTTGTGTGGGATGGGCAAGCTTGCTTCCTTTGCTACAGGGGGAGCTAGGGTTGGCCCATGAGGCCTTATTTGCGAATTGGATGGGGGATGTCACATTGTTCTAGGGGGTTTGGATCACGGTCATGGAGGAATCCAGTACAGGGTTGTTGGGGGTGTCGGCTGGGGGAAAGGTGATTTCTCTTAGGAGGTGTGGGCTATAGGATGTGGTGGTTTTTTTTCTTGGGCTGGTTCCCAAAATTGAGAATCCATTTGGTGGGGCTTGGAATCCATTGCTCCATGATC
>MNCI01014202.1:231366-260197 GCA_015680685.1 Gnetum montanum
CCGCTGGGGGGGTGGGGGGTGGTGTGGACACTTCCATGCTGGGGGGAGGGGAAAAGCTTTTCACATTGGGGGAAACTTCCATGTTGAGGGGGTGGAGGAGGGAAGGTTTTCCCCAATGCATCCAAGCTAGAGGTAGGTAAGCTTTCCAAAAGGTATTTTTAACCTCCACAAGTTGAAATATAAATATAACATGACTTTTTCCACTTGGGGGTGAGGCTTTGACCACTTATGAGGCATTTTTTCAACCCCAAAAGTGTAAAATATGTGAGATTGCACCTCATGGGTTACAATCCTCACATTTACAATGAAGTTTTGCCTCGGGTTTTAGGGGAGGGGTTACAAAGGTTACAACATGCAAATTTAGTGATGTTTCAATTCCTATTTCCGTAGCATAGTCTTTACATTTTATTTACAATAATCATGGTAGGATGAGCATGATACAATCTTAAGCATTAAATTTGTATTAACTTAGTAATCCCAATGTCTTAAACATATCTTGATAGTTCCTACTAACACTCATCTTAAACATATGAAAATTGTTTCTCCTCAATGTCCTCTTTGTAGAAGTAAAAACTCACTTTCTCATGTTTTGTTTTAGTGTCTTGTTGTTCAGCATGTTTGGAAATAAACACCTAGAATTTATAACAGTTTTGAATCAAGCATCAATGAAAGCATTCTTGGTGATCAATTTGCTTTCTCTACTTCCTTTCTTTCCATTTGGAAATATCTTTGATCGTTTGTTCTCTACTCTATTTGGAAGCTTTAGTGCGGAGTTTTTTTATAGCAGCAAGGGCATAACTATGACCTCTCTTTAGGAATTAAATATCATATTGTCAAAGATGTTTCTTTTTAGTTATAGCTTCAAGTAAAAAAGTTTCTAATGAAAGATGAATAATAAATTTATTTTCTATAGTATTAATTTCTTTTTTTTTTACAGGCTCAAGGATGAAAAACTTTCAACTTTTGTTGCTACTTGCTTATTATTTCTAATCAATCTGTTCTTTTATCTTTACAGAAAGTTTTCTACCTTCTCTTTACAAGAAACACTTCAGTAAGAAGTAAAAAAGTGTGAGGATACTTCTAAATAAGAGCAAGGCTTGATACTTTTCCTACCCTATATGAGAGTTTTTTAGGATTGATCTTAAGGATAAAAATCTAAAAAGAAATCCTTAAAACCATTAGGATTTTTCTTTAGACTCTCTCTTTAGTAATTTGATGTACTCTGAATTTTTTTTCTTAATATTAGTATTCTTTTTTGTTTGAGGGTTGACACCCCCACCCTTGTAATAGCTTGGTAGTCCTAATAATTGGTATGTGTAACACCTTACTCTAAATATCCCTTACCCTTGGTATGTTTGTGGTTTGAACCTTTGATTTCTTAGTTGCTAACCTATGTCTATGCTTATTAACCTCTCTTCTTATGTTGACTATGCTTTTGTACTTTGAGCAATGTGTCTAGCTAGGTCCTTTTTAATGACCTTTTACTTTTTTAAAATGTATTCTAAGGTTTTATTTCCATTTTTGTTTTTACTTTTAACTTTATTTTATTTTAATAATTTTCCATATAATAATTTTTTATTTTTAGCATCTTTGGTTTTTCTTTTAATTTAGCATATATGTACTAACCCTTTTGTTGGAGTTTTGAGTTAGTGGTTATCAAGCATTTGATGGGCTATTGACATATGAATATGATATTCTTTGTTTGGATAATTTATATTTTTGTTTAATTATATTTTTATTTTAAATTTTAAATTTGTTTTAAACCTATGTTTTAGAGGGTCTCATGGTAGCATTTTCATTAGTTATACTTTTGACCTTAGACCTTGTTATTAGTTTGAGCTTAGACATAGTTAGTAGTTTTCTCATAGGAGATGCCCATTAGGTTAGCACTAAGAAATAGCCCATGTGAGAAAAAACATTTAAAAATATCTTTAGAATTAAAAATTATTTTTAATTTATTATTTGCCCCATGAAAGATTCCCTTTATCCAAAGTTGCTAAACTATTGCAAGAATATAAGCATGGTAACTATCCCATGAGATAGAGTGAGAGAGGGAGACTCTAACAAATTATAGAGGAGCTAGATCTATATCTATGGTTAACTAGATCTGTACTATCAACCAAGATGTGCAATAAGCCATATTTTGAGATTTCAGATCTTTCTTAGATCCTATTGTTAACCTATGATCTTGCCTAGAATTTAGACTTTGGGAGATCAAAGACACACAAAAATTCTATTTGTAGTGCTATTAATTTTAGGTATGGTAATTTTGGTGTTGCTTGTAATTATAGGTTTTAATAATTTTTGTTTTATGTGCATATGTTTTAGTAACTATTTTTAGTAACTATTTGATGCAATGTTTGTTCCTTGTATCTAATCATTTCATGCATATTTTCTAAGTTTTAGCATTTTTCTAAGATTTACTTTTATACACAAGATATTAGAAAATGCTTGGACCTTATTTTGATTCATTATGGTGTCTATTTCTCATAATAATCTTTTTTTTTTATGATTCTTGCATTTTTGGTAATTCAACCATCATAATATCTTTTGGAGATTTGTAAACTAGGGTGAAAGCTTTAGAAATCAAAAAATATGATTAGTCAAGTAGATAAGTCTAATGCTAAAATTCTGGGGGAGTTACAAGTGGTTCAGGTTTGAATTGCTCAAGATCCAAGGATATTTAATTATATTACTATTCAAGTGATAGACACTGACATCTTATAAATTGATTTATAGCAGAAGTTGGTCTAGGTAGTTTTGTGGATACATTGCAACTGATTATTCTCACATGTGGTTTCCTTGGCAGGATCATCCTAATAAAATTCTTAAACACAATGAGGCTCTTATGTTAAAGAGTCTTACACATGATGAACATAACAAACTAGTGGAAGCTAAGGACTCTCATGGGATGCATATGTTTGATGTACATGATGTTGTACCTAGGCTAAGAGGAGATAAGAGTAGTAATATTCCATGGAATTTATATTTCAATGGGGTAGTTAATCAAAATGGAAATAGATCTAGGATCATTCTCATCTCTCCCATGGGTAAGAAATTTTATAAAGTTTATCATCTATCATTTTCATGTGTGAATAATTTAGCAAAGTATGAAGATCTTTGTAAAGGTTTATCCTATGCTTTGAAGAAAAGAGTGGAAGCCATTATGATAAATGATGATTCCCTATTGATTTATGATCATTTAAAAGAAAGTATTGCTATTAAAAGTCACTCTCTTAAAAGGTATGTCCATAAAGCTCAATCCCTTTTTAATCAATTTGTTGCATATAATATTTGTTGTGTCATGGAAAATGAATACATAAGCTAATGAGCTAGCAATAATTACTTTTGACTTAAGCTAAAATTATTCCATAGTATTTAAAAAGGTATTTACTAAATTAATGTTGTAGCTAGAGGATCTAGACAACATCACCCACTTTCAAGTGTTTCATAATGATGATTACATTCAGTCCTTTCTATAGAATAGGGAAGAATTTAGGGATCAAATAAGGGATGGTGGATGTGAGATTTCAGAACTTTGGAATCATACTAATTTTATTTCCAAGAATATTATTGAGTTGGAACAACAATTCGATATGAACATATAGAAGTCATAAATTGATAAACTCAATAGTGAGTAAGAGTTGCTAAATTTTTAAATGAAAGAAAACCCAAAATGATAAGGATAGAAAAGAATCTTAGCAAAATGGAATGATAAGAGCTTGAGTTGGTGTTAAGGATGGATATCAAGATATTCACTTGGTCATATAAGGATTTGAAAGTTTTCGATACAAATGTTATCATGCATAAGATTCCATTGCTACCTAATTGTAAGGTGGTCCACCAAAATTTGAGAAAATTTAAACCATAGTATAAAACAACTATGGAGGTAGAATTAAAGAAACTCCTTCAAAAAATATTATTTATCCTATTTGGTATTCATTATGGATTGAAAATTAGTTTCAATAAGAAAGAAAAATAACAATATTCATTTGTGTATGGATTTCAAGAATTTGAATATTACTTCAAAGAAGGATAGATACTTTTGTTTGCTTTTTAGAGTAGAAGATAATAATTTTTTATTTTTATTATACAATAGAAATTTATTTTAATAAAATATTAAAAAATTTTGGATTGATGGGTAGTTATTTTGGTCCCCACACACACATTCACACATTTAATTTTTAATTTTTTTTGGCATTGAACCTATATTGTAATATTTTTAGTAAATTTTGCCCCACTTGTCACATATATATAGCTAGGGCATCTCTTGAAAATTTGTATAATAGAATCATCAATATAATTTCAACAAGAATTTTACTATTTCATCATCAATTCTTCAATCTTTCATCAATTCAATAATTCATCAACATCATTCATCATTAGTTACTTAATCTTGGAAGTTAAATATTTAGAATTGGGCAAATTCACTATTTTGATCATATTTGAGTCATTTTACAACATTTTTTAATGATTCTAGATTTATTAGAAAGCTAGAGAGGTGGAGACCTGCAACTAAAATTTTGGTTCAATATCTATTACGGTTTGGGAGAAATTAGCTCTATAATTTGGAAGATTTTTTGAATCTTGAATTTTTACTAGAATGAATGATGGTTAATGATTAGATTATTTCTCTTCCATCATACAATTATATGATGTAATATTATATTTATTTGACTGCTAATATCTATGGAAAGGTTCAGTTAAAATTTTAGCATTAGCCACTTAACAACTTTTGAGTTATCATCTCTCAAAATTTTAGAACCAGAATTGCTATGATTTTTGATAGATTGGAAAGAACATAATATAACCTTAGCTTCTGAATATCTTTTGTAGTACTTCCTTTTTCCAAATTATGGAGAACTTTGTAAGCTTTCCAAAAATATAAATTTTATTAGCTAATTCTTTGTGAAGTCAAGATAACCAAACAATTCATTCACTATCTAGAATTCCTTCAACTTCTAAGGATTGATGAAATGTTACAAAGGGTGGCATGTTCTACACTTTAGTTGTTTGTATATGGTTTTTCAGGTTACAACTAGATTTTAGTAGATTCTACTTATTAGTATAAGACTGCATTTACTACCAAGTAGAAACCTACATGTATAAAAGAATCTCCTTTGGTTTGTCTAATGTAGAAGCAACTTTTCAATGTGCCATGAATAGAGCTTTTGAAGGTTTAATGAGAAAACTCATAACTATTTATTGAGGTGATGTCATAATATATTCCAAGATTATGAAAGAACATTTTGAACATGTGTAGGCTATTTTTCATTGTTGTCCCGTGTGGAATCTCATTGAATCCTAAAGAGAGCATTTTTGCTATGGAGAAAGGTATTCTTCTTTGACATAAACTTTCTCATGTAGGTATTAGGGTAGATTGATTAAAGATCAAGAATATCAAGGATCTCATGTTTCCAACTAGTAAGAATGTATTAAGATCTTTCTTTGGTAAGATTAGCTTTATCAAGAAATTCATTCTAGATTTTATAGAAGCAAGCAAACCCTTACAATGATGTTTAGAAAGGATCAAGAAGTTAAGAAAACTACTAAACATGTGAGTTCTTTTCAATAAATTAAAGTAGATATTACCCAACTCCCTACCCCAGTAAGTGCTACTTTTTAAAAAGAGTTTTATTTATATGCATTTTGTTCTAAAATACATGGGCAGTGGTCATTGTGCAAAACAAAGATTGATGATCTTTTCATAGGGTTTTATAGTCATTAATTAAAAGATTTAAAGCTTGAGTATTCACTCTTAGAAAAACAAGCATATGCAGTTGTTAAAGCAATATAATATTTTAAGTATTATTTTGGAAAAACATGTGTAGTGGTTTTGTTGCATGAACCACTAGTGAAACAGATCTTGTATCATAATGACTTTTCATCCAAGTGAGGTAGTTGGATTGCTAAGCTCTAGCATTTTAATATTGAGTTTAGACCTTGGTAAACAATACAAAATGTTGATTTGGCTAGTCTCCTTTCTAATGTGAAAAAAGATTCTTGTGTCAAAAATTAAAAGCTTATGCAGGCATTCCTTGCTAAGAGTAGAAAGTACTTTGATGATATAGGGTAGGATCTACAAACTAGGTTGGTATCTCACAATCTATTAGACAATCAAAATACAGCCTTTAAAAAGAAAATAATAAGGCTTTTCTTCTTCAAGAAAACTTTGTTTAGAAAACATTTCAATGGAATTTATCTTAGGCATATTCCAAATGTTGACATAGAAGAGGTTATAGCATCATTTCATAATAATCATGGTGAGTATTATGCGTCACCAAAAAGCACAACTAGAAGAATTGTTAGGATTGATTATTATTATCTAACCTTGCACAAGGATATTGTTGTCACATTAGACCATTTGATGGAGCAGCAATAAAAGCTAATGAAGCTAAACTAAATAAGATTGACACATCAAGAAATTTAGGTGAAACATCGTAGGAAGTTGTTAGCACATTTCATCCATTTTATGGAGCAAGAATATGGAATTAATAGATATGGAAAAATGATATATAAAAATAAAAAGAGATGTATTTGAAGACCATAAGTAACATAGCTAATCTACGTTTTGGGAAAATGATTTGTTTAGTACTGCTCTTTTGGTTGTTATACTCATATGGAGTGTAACTAAGAATAGGAGATAAATTATTTCTCAATCCTCATTGTCTCTGGATTTTAGAGTTTAAGGTGGATATACAGGCAATCAAAATTTCTTTTGCTTAAAGTTAAATTTAGCATAAGCTTATTACAAGTCCTTACGTTTAAAGTTTCTAGTAGAGATAGTTAACTTGGAATAAGCATTTCGACAAAAACTCATGGCTAAGTTAACAACAATTTGATAAGTTTGCACTTGAGAAAACACCTGCAATGTTATTAAGGGAAATCCTTTGTGACTAACTATTGGATGCTTTGGAAAATAAAAGAAAATAGTTGAAATTAAGGAAGAATATAGTGAAGGTCTGCAATTGAGTTACAAAATAATACCCAAAGTTACTGAAACATCAATAAAGTGGGAGTTAACATTATTAATCAAAATTCTTACTCCAACAAGGGTAGAAACAATTAACGTAGCTCATCATCTTAAACATTGTATTATTAAGCAAATTTTTGTTGCCTGAGAAACGACATCAATCTAAGAAGAAAAATAGCAATGGACTTTTACTAGTAACACTACATCATGATTTCTTTTCCCTGCACAACCATCAAAACCAACAAATATCACATTTACCTACATGCAAAAATTTAACGGTGACAACTGTGATTTTTGGAGAAAAAGGAGATAACCCTGACTCGTGGTAGCATTGGCAGTATGGCCAAGGTAAACCAAAAAACACATAAAGATGATTACACATTCAATGGTGGTTCAGCTCAGCCAAAGAGGGCTAATTACAAACTCTCAAAGAAATAACCAAATCCAATGCCGACGACAACGATGGATGTGGTGCCAACACAAGAACCATGATGGTATGAGAGGCGGTTTCCTCCAATAGCGACAGAGCTAGAAGCGTTGGCATTTGCAAGGCAACAACGGGCTAACAGGTGGAATTTACAATATTCTCAAACAAATCCGTAATTGCTAGAACATGCAACAATGTGTCAGGGATGTTGGACAAAGCCATGAATCCAACATGTGCCTACCCATCACGACAACACCATTTTTTCCAATGGGCAACACAGTAGTAGGGCAGCGAGCAATGCGACAGTGAGGGCAGCGTAGCAATGGGAACATGACGGCAACACAGTAGCAACAAACCCTTGCACCTAAAGTACACCCAAAAATTATGATTCCTATTTGAAGCTCAAGGATATGGTGAAGTATTAATAAAAACATTATGTATACTATGGTGGCTATAAGTGGTGGCATAAGTTTGGAAAAGTAATACACGCACAAGTATCAAAGTTGCAATTTAAAGGGGTGGATCTATAAAACATTACTTGTTCAAAGTAAATTTCCACTTGATTAAGTTACATAAAAACCTAACTAAAATTCCTAAATATTTGTATTTGAAAGGACACTTGCCAATTGTACCATGCATTTCTCCAATTTTTGTAACTTCCTATGATAACTTTTATGATATTTGTTACCAAGAAAACACTTGGCAACCATAGCTCAAACTTCCCATGGAAGCTATAACTCAAATTTATGTCTAAGATATCTGTAAGACCCATAACTTCTCATGATTATTGTAACTACCTTATGGTCACTATAAAAGGACCTTCAAAGGTAGATTTTGGGGGAAGATTTAGAGAAGATTTGGTGAAGATTTAGAAAAAGATTTTGTGGGGGCAAGATTTGGAAAAAGACAATTGAAGATTATTTGTAAGATAGCTTGCTAAAAACATCAATTTGATTGTTTTGTTTTAATCTTGTGAGTTCTTTTCTTTCCATTTTGTTTTAGTTGCTTAGCTAATGGTTTAGATAGTATCATGCTTGGCATTTAATTTTGGGATTTGTCCTAGATTGCTTTTATAGCTCTAGTTTTGCACAATATTAAACTCCTATTAAGATTTACCATAGAAGAGCTCATGTTGTTGAAAGCCTATTTTGAGCATAGAGAATCTAGGAAAATTTTTGGTATTTTGAAGGGATTGAAATAGCTTTTTTATTTTTAAACTATATTGCCTTGGTATTTCAATCAAAAAATTATCAAATCTTTTTTCGAAAGCTCTATTAAATGTAATCTTTGACATCTATTAACTAGCCAAAATAGAGACTCATACTTTGTTGTTTACGTAGTGGTTTTTGGTAGTATAATAAGATTGTCTTTATGAAATTCCTTGTTGAGGTCAAAAAGTTTTGAACAATTCATAGTCATTGAATTAGAAATAGCTTTATTGCGAAGTGTTTTCTCGTGTAAATTTATTTTGCTTAAATATTTGAGATTTCATGCAATTCTATTTTCTTTTCTTTCTCTTTCTAAGTCTATTGAATCTCGATCTATTTCTAGTTTTTTTATGGAACTTTCTCTAGGGAAAATTAGGAGTGGATTGGCAGAATTGTTTTCTTGTTTCCTTCTTTTTTTTCCTTGTTTTTAATTCATGGATAGATAAGTGAATAAGGAAAAAGATGCTAAAGTGAAATAACGGGTTATAACAAATTAGAACAACACTAATGATGGTGGATCCACGTTAATTACAAACACCAACGATCTGGCATGCATGTTTCCCAACTTAATTCATGTTTCCCAACTTAATTCAACGACCAAGACTGCTGATGTGTATTTCTATTTTCCTCATTCGTGAGGTGGCCGTCATCAACGGCACCGGCAGCTGATTCAGACAGGAGCTCCGCACCTGTTCACGCTCCAATAACAACACATGCATTGCCATGAACGATGCCACGGCAGCAGGTTCCATTACTCGGCGAATTACTGCTGCTACCACCGGCGACGTGAAGAACAAGTATGAGGGAATCCCCAGGTGCTCCACCGGTCCCATGGCCGCTGCACAGAATATGTGTACTATGAGCACTCAGTCATGGAGGCCATCCAGGATCCGCAGCACATGCGGAAGCGCGCTCATGCAGGTGGCGACTATCTGGTCTTCAATCTTTCTTTTGTTGGCCGCTGAGTTTCTTCCGATGGGGGAGCCGAACCACGTGAATGTTGGTTCAGTGTTAAAACGCGGCACCTGCTCAAGACTGCAGTTTACGATAACCTCTGAAATTGAGAGATTAAGGTGATTATGTTATGCATATATTTCTTACTAGCCCTCTCTAATATAACGTCATGTGCCTGCAATACCTTTTCTTCTTCTGCTTGGCGTACCATAAATTTAGAATATGGCCAAAAGCTTTATTCTCTAAAATTTGCATGGTTGTGATACATAAAGCTTTAATGAATTTGAGTTCCTGACAATTCTTCCATAGTGCATCACATGGGGTATCACTGAATGATTCAGACAGAAATCCCACAACAAGAGCTAAACATGTCTTCAATTTGCCATCAAGAAAGACAATCTTCGTGTTATTTAAGTACCACAGCTCACATGCTCTAGGAAATCAATCCCATGTATACAAGCTAGGAGGAAACATTTCCTAATTCATCCTAAACAACATGTAGGACAAATTGTTGTGTTAAGAAAGAATATGCTCATTTGCCTGTAGTATTTCTTCTTAACAAATCATTGCTCCATGAAATGGTCAAAATGTGCCAACATAAGCCTACACCACAAAATAAGCTAGTATAAAGTTTACATCATGCTACAAACCAAAGAACATTATACAGTATAAAATACCAACTAAACATTATAGCTTAGAAAATATATTGAATTACCAACTCAACAAATACAAAATATAAAATTCTAATCTAAGAATTAGTTTCTTCATCTATCTCATCATCACAAACATTTATATCAACTAAAGGAAAAGATACAAGATAAAGTCAGTCCACAGGTTGGGTAGAGAAAATAAACTACAAGTACTCCCTTAAGGCTTTTGGAACCAAGCATCAAGTAGCTAGAAATTCATGCATCAGGGTTACTACATCCAAAATAGCCAAAACACACAAACATTAAATCATCATCAGAAATCTATAAATAATATTTCATAACTAAATATAAATCAAATTCAACCAACATGCAAATTCCAAACTATGAATGCTTGCATCCACTCTAACTTTCAATATGTTAATGTTGGAATGAGTACATGTTATGCATAATAAGATTTTATCAAATTGCAAAGCTAAAACTAAAAATGTGCTAGATAGACTTCTTTATAGTTTCTTATCACTAGTACTAAGATCAACAAACAACATCACCTTGATTTCTCTCATCCAACTTGTGTGAGAAGCCCATAGTCTTATACTCTCTTCCCCTACATACTGCATTATTTAAAGGTCAATATAGCATGGACTTCATTGGTACAAATAGCAAAGGATGTAGTGACACCTCAGGGTTCATTTAAAACTAAATAATCTCTCCCTCTATGCTAGCTTTACCAAAACTAACTAATTATGAGACAAACCCATAATGGCTTCAACAAACACAAAGAATTAGCAACCAATACCAAACACATACATACCCTAAATCCAAATTGTGGATGGTGGAGAAACATAACCAATGCACATCCAATCCTAGTCTCATCTATTATACTAATGAATGATCTACCTACCTCAACTACATAGTTTACTTATAAATGGTATGCCTACTCATAAAAAGATTACCAAGAGAGGTCTACCTAATAAAATAAGAAATAAAAGATGTTATAATTAATTATAAATTTCAAATAGATGATTAGTTGATGTTTTCAAATTTTGGTCATTCTAGAAAGCCCTAGAAGGTGTGGTTTTGATTATTTTTGTAATTTTTGGATTCTAATGAATATTGGGTTACTTTACCATAGTTGTTACATTTTCATGTTCTTTTTAAATATGCTATTAGAATTCATCACATCCTTGATATGGGGTTGAGATGCATTAGTGGAGGTGCCTTGGGGTCTATGTTGTCTTGTCAATAAACTTTACCTTCTACACCACAATTATTGCATTAGTGGATTGGTCTAGGAGTAGTGATGCGAAGTCATTGAAAGAGGCTGGTTTTGGTTTGGACTAAGGCTGGATCTTCTTAGATCATTTTAAACACAAACTTCACAAGGGACTTCTTATGACCTTAATTTGGGATTTCATCTCACCTCCTCCATCATCTATCTATGCTACCCTAACTCAACTCAATGTCAAGTTCTATGTTATGCTCAATCTCTTAGTTTGATGTGTTGGAATTCTTGGATATATTCTTTGGGTTGGTCCTTAACTTTTCATAACCATTTAATCAACTATGGGGCCCACGAACCCCTTAGTTAAGGTTATGCAAGGATAAAAAGGGCATGAGCCTACTATGGGGAGGACCCACTTGCATATCTCTTGGTTTCATTAGTTAAGTTCCTTACTTTAGACATTGTTACAATCCTATCTTTCACATATTCCTTTGTGCAAACCACTTTGTGCTCCTTGCACTTTCATTCTTCAACCTCTTTCTTCATTTTTCTTAATTTTCTCAATTTTTGGGACTTCAACGTCCTCTTCTCACATTTTCATCATGTTCATGACTATTTGGGCTTCCATTTGACCTAATTTCGTTCAAAATCTCTTTGTAATTTTCAAGTTTTGACTTTGTCAACAATGGTCAACACCTGCGTTGATGAGACCCTATCAATGTAGCTGACCACATCAACTAGGCCCTGTCGATGCAATGCAAAAATAATATAAATACCACTAAACACTTTAAATTTTTCACATTTGGTCCATAATGCCCAAGGAGTTTTTGTAATTTTTAGAGCCCAAAAACCTTCCTAAGACTATAGCTCTTGCATCATTTACCTAAATCACCTTGTTCTTTGATCTTGTAGTTACCGGAGGTAAGCTCTTAGTTGTGGGGGTAGCAAACCTCAAGGTTTTGATGATAATTTTTTGAAACTTTTCCTAACTGCCCCAAAGGATTATGATACGAACTACTATTAAATCATTAATTTTTAAGAATTTAACCCTTCCAACAACTTTTGTAAACCAAAGATTAAATTAATAATTAACTACTTAATCCATCCAGCCATAATCACACCTAGCCAAGTGTAACCTCCCTATGAGACAAGGTATTCTAGTCATTTCGAGTTACATAATATTTGCTAATCCATTGTTATGTGTGGTTATAGATGGCACCGAGATTGAAGAGATCGTAAGAGGAAGGACCATCGCAACCATGGGAGAAACAACCCAGAGGAGGAAGAAGCCAACAAGAACATGGCCAAGAATAGGTTGAGGCAACCCACACAATGGGACCTCTCAGAGACAAGGCCAAGGTGGAATTTGTTCGATAGACTCCCAAAGAAGAAGCTACATTTGAACATTCACAGCACGAAAAAACACCAAGCCTTGTACCTAGATTGGAAGTCACACTTACATAGGCTTGTCTCAACATAATTGAGAATCATAAGGTTCAACGCTTAGTTCTCCAAAAGTTAGACTTTGGGTCGTTCCTTGAATGGGCTCTAGAAGATGTCATAGCTTAACTACAAGCCTCTTCCATGTGGCCAATCATCACTTCTGGTGGGGAGTTGTACATGGAAGAAACATATGTCTTTTGAACAACAAGAGAGAAAGAGCCGTTATGAGAATCAAGAATATCCAAGTGTCTTACTCAATAGAAGCCATTACACAGGTCCTTGGGTTGCTTGATGTAGGAACACAGTTGGTAGAGCTATCCATACAAGTTGATCATGGCGCAAAGAAGAAGTGGACTCAGCAATGTTATGGGGTTGATCGTAAGGAGGTTGGCACACTCACACTAGTAGAGCAAGTCTATTTTAAGATAACGGCCTACCACCTTGATCCAACGGAGAGGCCTAATAAGGTAATAGCCTTCTCCACCTGAGCATGTGCTACTCTAAGTGGGAAATTTCCAGCAAACCTTCCATAGCTAATCTATCTAGAGATAGAGAAGCACTTCAAGGAGAATGAATGTGGAAGAAAAACCTTGTCCTTTCCATGCTTGATTAGAAAATTATGCAAAAGGACAAGGATAGTCTACTACAAAAATGATACACTCAAGCATGCTCCTAATGCTTCATGGGCCAAGATGATGAATGATAAGACACCTGCCATGACCACAGAAGAGGAGCAATGACAACCACCTCCATCACCTACTAATGAGTAAACACTGAAGGCTTGCATTGCAGTTAAGCGCATGTGAAAAATCCATGAGTTACTCTTGTAATAGTAGGAGTAGTAGGCTAGAACTAGTGGTGGAGACCCATTTGTGTATAGACCGACCATGAGTCATCTTAGAGAAGTGGCTCATACAATCAACCAGATGGAGGGAGGTGGATCAATGCTCTCTGTCCAACGAACGCAATTTCCTGCGAGGTCAAATACAAGTGCCCAAGAGGTGATGGTATCTCTCTCTTAGCATCGTCTATTCTCAAAAATCTCTAGGAATGCTGCTTCCTTTTCAATGCACTTGGACAAGGTTGAGGAGGCAACTGTATTGGTGATGCAACACCAGGGGCAAGAGACAACTACAAAGATCATTACTAATTGAGTTGCTAAGGCATTAAATGCACCTATGGTGTCTGTACTAGATGTTTCTACACTTAGAGATGTGCAAATATTTGTAGGGACAATCAGCAGAGAATTGAGTGTAGCCTAGCATGAAGAATTGCTAGACCAACTGGTGGGAACCAAGCAACTGATTTTGAATATCTTTGATTTTTCAAATACCATAACTGTAATCTAGTCAGATTTGCTGGAGGCAAAGGGCAAGTGCCTCATCTTAGAAGGGCAACTTAAAACAAATCAAACACATAATCAGCACTTGGCCGCAGAAGTTGCCAATTTGGGTGCCCGATTTGCTAACCCTGCTTTTGCCAACCCTGCATTGACAAGAGATGAAGCTTTTCAATAGCTTTAAGAATAGCTAAAGTGAGTTAAGGTAGAAATGGTAATGGCAGTCTTCAATTAGTTCATAATAGAAGCCAAAACTCATTTAGTATGGAGGGACTTGATGCAAATGCGCTAGGAAAATGAGACCTTGAATGTAGAGAACTATCGCCTACGGAATGTTGATGTGCAAAAACAATAGCTAGAAAAATTTATCCATCAATAGTAGGAGCATCTCACCAAAGTAAACGTTGAATTGAGGAGATTGGCAATAGAGAATCATAATCTCTTCATGGAGGAGATTCACACCTTACACCAGAAATCAGCTATTGGGATTGTTGACTAGAAAAATGAGGCTCTAAAATTTGAAAAAGTTAAAAACCATTACAGAGACCAAGTTGGTTTGTAAAAGGAGATGAATGAAAAGCATATCCAATTGGCAAAGGGAAAGGTTAATGAGGCCCTTTAGCAACTCCAACAAGGTGGAGAAATGTGGCAACCCATTGTTGATGGGATTGATGCCTACAACAAGGTGGAAATTCACATGAAGAAGTTGCAGATCGAAGAAATGATGGAGTACATGGAGCTGTCCAATCTCTACTATGCAAACCTGACAATGCTGACTGCCAAAAGACCATGGTCTAAGCTTGAGAAGTAAGTGGCTAGCTTGTACTTATTGTATGAGGCTAAGTTCAAGAATCATGAAGACACCAAGTAAAAGCTTGTAGTGGCAAATGTTGAACTTGAGGTTCTCAAGGAAAAATTCACCAATCAAAGATCAATCACTGAGAACATGGCCAAAAGAAAGAATGACTACCAAGCACTGCAAGACACAATCCGATTGTTCGACATTGAGCACAAACAATTTGTGACCTAGTTTGTCAATGTAAAGGAGCTATTTCCAGTATTATCTTGTCCTTGGGATATTCCAATTTCGGCCCACATTGATGAAGCTCTGTGACCGTGAATGATCCCAGGAGTAAAGAAGAGAGAATGCAAGCATTGCTGGATGCTTTCAACCTTTCACCAGAAGTTGTAGCAGTAGCAGCAAAACAACCACAACCACCTCAGCCACTGGCCATGCATGGAGTTGAAGAAGATCTATTGAAGCCTTAGGAGCCTCCACCACCTAGGACCATGTGATCTTCTCTTTTGTCTTTATGCCATCAAAGGATGTGCTTGTCCAATTTTTGTACCATGCTCAATTTTGTAATGTGGTTGATTCGTACACTGGGCACTCAATTTTGTTATGTCTATTTTGTCTTGTTTTATTATTATGAAAGCTAATTAATAATCCCATACCTTTCCAATTTTGTAAAGAAATCAAAGAAAAGTTTTCATTCAATCATAGAGGTATGATGAGATACAGTTTGCTACGTCGACTAGGCCTTGTTGATATAGCCTATCGCATCGATGTGGCCCTATCCACTAGGCCCATCAATGCAATCTCTTGCATCAATGTGTCCATGTCGATGCAGAGGTTTGTCCTGGCCTATAAATACGTGCTCACTAGCTACATTTATGAGCATCAAATTCATAGTAGTAGCAGAGCTCTTACAATTTGTCTATTTGAAAGTTTGAATATTTTTCTTGAATGCCCACAGCAAGAGTCATTGAGTGTACGGATCTTTCGTTGAGCACTATTGTACTTGAGCATGATAGTGTGTGCGGCAATAAAGACAAACTTCTTGATAAACCTTGTAGCATTCTAGATAGTTTAAATGTTTCATTTATGCATTTAATATTTTTAATTATTTATTCAATGTTTTCCAATAATTAAGCTAATGAGGTAATTAAGCAAGATAAGCTAGATAGATCAAATAAATAAGTACGATCACTTCGAGCATAACATGTATTCACTTGGTAATCCTAGCAACATTATTACTTGATGAACCCAGTAGCATAGCACTTGGTAACCCAGCAGTGGATACGTGGGTTCAGGACGTGTGCAGAAAGTGGGATCTGATGCTTATGTCAGGGCTAGTTAAAGACTAATTAATTAGTTAAATTAAATTAGTTCATCCAATTACTTTATTTTTCTTTAAACACCAAAACCATAAAATACAAAATGATAAAAATCATATGCTTTAATTACACTTAACCATACCTATCTATGTCGCAAGTGTAATTGGGAAGACAAAAAATGACCTTAGGGCAAGGTTCATGACCTAGAAGGCTAGTGCGCTGAAAACTATAAAGTCCACAGAATTCGATCAGATCGTATGTGAACACTTTATGATTCGAATGGTTGGGCATAGGGGTACCTCATCGCTCATCAACTTAAAAACCTAAAATCCTTAGAATTCGACTATTGTTGAGTGAACGCTAGTGATTCATATGGTTGGGCATAGGGTATCCTCACTACTCATCACATGGTATACTAAAAGCATTGTGTATACATTATTTAAGTAGAGAAGACATAAAACATTGAAACAATATGGCATATATTAAAGTGAAAATTCCATATCTTTTGCCTAAAGTACATAAACTTATTTAGGAGTGCTACATTTTATGGAATAAATAGCATATCTACTTGTCTTTTTTTTTAAATTCTTCTTAGAGATCTTATGTATCTCTCTCCTTTATTTTTATGCTTATAATCCTAAAAACATATATTCAAACATCCTTAATAAATGAAAAAAAAAATATTTTGAATTTTATGCCATCCTTGATAAATGAAAAAAAATATTTTGAATTTTATGTATTTTAGTAGGTTTGTTAAAGCTTATTATTAATCAAAGTAAACCTAATTATATCTTATATGGTATGAAATTTTAATTTTAAATTTGGCATTATAAATATGCAAAGAAATATCATTTGAAAATTAGAATCTACATTTTGAGGAACATGAACAACATGAAGGATATGAAGAAATAATATCATAATATTATTCATTAAAGGGAGCTTTTCAAAAAAAGCTATGGAGCATGATTATTATTAAAAGAAATTATTCTAAAGGTAAGGGCTAATGAAGCAACTCTTGGATTTATTTTTATTGCAACATAAATAGTAGTTTTATTGCATGAGTTAGGTATCACTTACTTTGAATTGGAAAGAAAGAACAAATTGTGGTATGTAAAAGAATGTCAAAATTTGCAAGAGAAGACCTCGTAAGGTAGTTTTAACATTTTGAAAAGAAGCATGTAAGTAAAATCATAAATATGCATAGAAATGCTAATCATTTAGTATTAAACACTAGTATAAAGAAAATGTTTCATGTTTCAAAGAGAGAAAATGGGAATGCAATCATAGGAAGACTTTTTTTATGCTTATGGCATACGTTTTAACATTGCTAAATCTCCTTGTTGGAAATAAGACATACAACTCATAAGTTTTGCTCCAACAGGTTGTTTTTCCTAGCTATGAAAAGATTAGAACAATTTTGTTAAGTAAAGAAAAATCTCAAATGGAAGAAAATTTAAGATACATAAAGGGTTGTTCATCTACAATAGGTATGTTTATTTTATTAGATGTATGGACAAATATTAATAATAAACCACTTGCTAATATTTTTGCATCATCTTTAAAAAGGTATTATATTTATAAAGTTACATGATACCTAAGAAAATGTTACAAATGTTGCATATTTAATGGAATTTTTTCATTAGGCAATAAATATTATGGGTAGAGATAATATTGTGTAGATTATCACATATAGTGCTTCAAATAATATGTTGGTAGGAGAAATGATAGAGGATGAATTTTTAAGTATATTTTGGACTCCTTGTGTAACACATTGCTTGAATTTATTACTTAAAGATATTATTGTAGATATTGAATGGATATCACAAGTTATAACTAATGCAAAGAAAATTCAATAATTTATTATGAACCATTCATTTATAGTTTATTGTAGAATTTTTCAATGAAATTTTATTTATTTTGATTAAATATTCTAGAACTTTTTCTATGTATTAAAGGTATTAACTCAGAAAACTTTATCAGCATAGGTACATAGTAAACTTAGTGCTATAAAGGCTTAAGATTTTGTTTACGTCAATCCAAACATCAAGTTATTATCTTGGTCTTCTCTGACTTGCAAATCAAGTCTTCATCAAATGTGGGATTATGCAGGATCTATAAATGATAAAGATGATGAGTTTCCTATAGAACTTTTAGATTCTAATTCTGAGAAAATGTTTGATAGTGTTAAAATTAAAAAGCACTTTTAAAAAGTTAACTATCTTACTATTTCATTAAAATGTTTAATGAAGCTCTTGCCATCGTTAAGTAGCATACAATATATGAAATGTTATAAAGTTAATAAGTGGTCTCCTTTTTCCTGGGGTTGTTAAACATAGCTCTACATTTTATGTTCAAAAATCAACATCAACATCATTAGAATAATATGTTATATACTTTATTATGAAAATGTCTTTCCATTACTATGATAGAGAGCTCTACATCTTATAAAATTTATTATTAAAATTTCACTTATATTATTCCTAATTTATATAACATATTATTTTCAAGTTGTTTCTTGTACGTAACCTTTCACCTTAGCCTAATTTATATAACATATTATTTTCAAATGGTTTCTTGTACGTAACCTTTCACCTTGCCCACCCCGGTGCCCGTTTTTGGTAACTATGATTAATATTAAAAAAAAAAAAAGACTTCGTTGATTCTTTTTAAAAAATGTTTCAACGTTATTTATGAAATTGAAGTGAAAACCGCAATTTTGTTTGAAGTGAAAACCGCAATTTTGTTGAGCGCATCGAGTACAAGGACTTAAAAAACGTTGAAACTTTTCACATCGACTTCTATTAAAAACTTTGAAATTTTCAGGCTCTGTAATGTAAAATAATAAAATTGCTTGTAGTATTTTCAACTTCTTGCCCAAAAGCAAGGACATTGATAATTTGCACATAAAAGTGCATAACCTCTTTAATGCTCAGTTTTGTAGAAAAACACATTTACCAGATATCACTAGTATATGCATTTTACATTTAAATCTGCATTTTCCAGCTCTTGCCATCTTTGAATAAGGCGTCGACAGTTGTCGATGTAAAGGTTTTGGAGTGACTTAATCTTTGTAAGCACGTCCATCCAATTTGCCTCCAACTCAGAGCAATCATCCAGATCTAATATTTCTAGAGATGGGAGAGAGTGAAATGTTGCACCTAACCTCTTTAGATTTCTGCAGCCCCACAAGCACAGAAACTTAAGGGACGTCAATCTCCCAATGTTTTCTGGAAGCTCTTCCAGACTCTCACACCCTCCAAGATCCAGTTCCTGTAACAACGAAAGGTTCTCTATGCCCAAAGGCAGTCTTACAACTTCCCTGCACCTTCCGACTATTAATCTTTTCAATAAAACACACCCGCCAATACTCTCTGGAACTTCTCTTAATGCAATGTTACGGAAGAATATAGTGTGGAGATGCGGCAGGGTATGGAGTTCATCAGGCAGCTGCACCAATTGGTCAGCGTTCGCCGAGGATAACTCTCGCAAGGACTTCATATGAGATATGAGTCCTGCTGGTATTTCTCTCAAATATTTTCCTGCTAAACATAAAACCTCTATATTTAACATCTGGGATCCAGGCTCAACAATAACCAGCTTTTCGCTATCTGTTATTATAGACTCGTGCTCGAAGCGGAGGCGTAACTCCTTCAAGTTGGATGGCAACTATGTGCAGCAATTTAACAGCAGCAGCGTCAGTTATCATAATATTTTAATTTTATACATGCTTAAATATTTCCAGAAACTTTGCTACGTAAATATTTCGAAGTTTTACCTGCTGTAAAAGCACGGTGCGGGTGGGTGCGTACATCAGGGTCCTCAGCTCTGGGCATCGCTTCCCATACACAAGCGGCGGCTGCACTTTTGTTATCCCTGAATCCCAATAAAGAAGGTTGGGAAAAGCTTCCTTGCATTCACCTTCAATTTCAATAACAGCGTACCGACTAATCCTTGTAAGATAATCCGTGGATAGAATTCGGAGGGAGGCGGACATGGCGTCGAGCTTATGAGATGGCAGGATCAGATGTTCTCCGTCTTCCACCTTCTCTTGCAAACAAATGCCTTTGATGTTGTGCAAGTTCTGCAGCAGCAGCTTCCATTACCGTTATCGCTGTTACGACACGAATACAAATCAATATTAAATAAACGAAAAAGCAGATCGATTGAAATTACATTAGGATCAGTCGACTCGAACATAGATCGGAATTGCGAGACAGTGGTGATCCTGCTGGATTGCCCAATTCTTCGGCCCATTTCTAAGACCACGTCATGGACTTTTGCTTCTGCTTCAAAGTCGGTTGCTATCATCACTCCCGTCGTGTACTCTTGAGGCACTTTCTTTACGAGGGCCCTCGTTTGCAACACCTCCATGGTATGCTTTCCAAACAACCGCTCCAGAAAACCCCATTCCCAACGAGAAGAGGAGAACCCCAAAGAGAAAGCGCAGATGTCGAGAAAAGCATCTTGGCAAGATTGCTGCAGAGTATCAAATGCAAAAGAGAAGAATTCGATGCTCTGCCCACCAAAATGTTGCCTATCATCGTACCTGCGCTCGTCCCGAATCGTCTTAAGAGCTTCTGCAACGTTATTCTCGTATCTCAAGTATCTCCCCACCATCTCTGTAATCAAAGGCATGCCTCCGCAGATGCTGACCAAATATTGCAAATCGTGCTGACTTATTTGCTCTGCCACATCGGTACCCATTTGTTTCTTCAACAAGGTCTCTGCATCTTTCTCCTCCAGTGAGTCCACGCTGAAGAATTTGACGTCATTTCTATTTTTAACATCAACACCGTTGCGCACGGTTGTGTCTCGAGCAGTTAGAAGCAGCCTCAGCTTCCTTGAGCGGTCCAGATCAGACGGTAGCAGTTTGCCAAGTTCAATCCCGTCCAAGACGTTGTCGATGTAAACAAAACATGGCTCCTTCTCAAAGTATTTAAGCAGAAGCTTTTGACCATCTGAGCTTGTGGACGGCTCCTCCGTTACCTGGTTTTCTGAGATTGCAGCTAAAATTTTTCGCTGCACAGCCATGGTATTGGGTTTGCTTCCGGTGTTTTCGTAGAGGGCCGCCTTGGAAAATTTAAATTCTAATGCATCGTCTACCCTTGCATAGACAGCGTCAGCAAGCGTGCTCTTCCCTATTCCTCCCAAGCCATGCAGAATAACAACCAGTACTTTCTTTGGATTTTCTAGTTCTAGCATTTCTACAATGCTGGTCAACGTTTTTGATTGGATCACTGAAAAATAAGGAGAATGCTTTTAGGCCAAACTACGTACTACTAATTGATTCAAAAGACAATTTCTTCCCAAGGAATAACATCAGTGTTTAATATTTACTAGAGTTTCCATAACTTGCCTGCATGATGGGGGTAAAACTCCATTCTTGGCAATTGGTGGGGCTGATTGCTATTGTATACTCTGAGAATAACGTGCAACATCAAGTGTCTGTGAGTCTTCTCAAGACGGCGTCGAACATCTTCTAACTGCCTCTTCTCTACGTTTGCTCCAAAGAATCTGCAAAAACCTTAAAATGTTAAGACACTACAACATCCAACTGGTTCTTCACAATCTAAAATAAGAATTTAAAAAATGAAAATAAAACATAATGTCACTCACTTGTACAACCAGGAAGATTTGGCTTGGCAGAAGCACACAGCCGCTCCTTCAACCACCAATTGGAGGGCCTCTTCCATTAAACTTGAAATATGTTGTTTCAGGGTACGTCTTTGCTTTAGAATTTGAAGGTATTCTGCCAATCGATACATCTCATCTAAAACATCTACACATTCTGCATTGTTTGCCGATACCATTTCAAATCTTTCAAGAACAAAAGCAACAGCGAGCAAGCCGGCAGCAACCCAATGGGCCTTTCCAATCCCATTTAGCACTGTTTTTGCAACATCCGTCACGGTAGCACTTTGTTCTTTGGATATCTGCCCTCAACTCAATTATTAGCGGTTCAAATATTTATTTTTTTTAATTGGTTTTGATTTTAGGATAGAAAAGGGCCTGTTACTTTATGTGGGTTCTACTAAATACGTGAAAAAAAATGCCATATATAATATGAGATCTCTGATTCCAAATTTAAAGTTTTTACTAATTTTGATTTCAGAATTGGAGTGAAATGGCTACATAACATGACTATTTTATTTTTAAATATTTAATATTTCATTCCAAATTCCTACTGAAAGAGGTACCAGTCATTGATTTGCCAGTTTGTCAAACTGATCAAACTCTAATCCAAACTCAAAGGAAGGATTATCTTAAGAAAATGATCAATGTACCATCTATAACTTTACTGTTTTAAAAGCTTTTTATTTTTTGATCAGTTGCAATTGATTTGTAGTTTGAGAAAAATATTATTAACTAAAAAAATCAATAAAAAAAGTTTCGAACTAGCAAAAAATTAGTAAAATAAGGATATTTTAAACATAATTGAACTTGCAACTTCTTACATAGCAATTATCTTGTAAGTAAACTTACAATGTTGTAGAAAATCAAAGGTAATACAAGGACTTATATAGAAAATCTGAGTTAGTAGGCAACAAGGAAATATAGATAAAACTTTTAGCAGGAGGAATTCTAAAAATGGTGTAGTTTAATAGATCCAAAAGGGTATCAATGAATATAAGTAAAAATTTGATTTTAGTAATAACATTTAAAATCATTAAATATTTCAAAATTATTAATACATGTTTAAACAAGAAAAAATAATTAAACTAAGTAATAACATTTAAATATTATTAATAATTGTTAAAATGATTAATCGAAGTAAGGTTTTGAAAAAGATTTCTAATTTTCTTAATGTTTGTTAAAAAAATAATTAAATGTCTAAAATTCAATCATTTTATATCTTTTATGTAAATTTGTAAGCTCCTATTTTTAAACAAAGCTTGACTATATAGTGTAAAGGTGTTAAAAAGAAAGTATATATCATAAATTCATAACATAACTAACAATTGGGATGCATATGCAACTGTTTAAGAAACACAAATATGGTTCTCACAACTTTCTTAGTAATCAGCAAGAACATTCTGTAAGAATAATATGGAAAAATATATAACAAATATATAATATACTTAATTATTAATTACAGGAAACTATAAATTTACTAGTATTACAAAATTTTCTATTTTAATATAAAAATTAAACAAAAAAGTGCATCAACACATTAAATTCTCAAAACTTATCTTGCAAAGCATCTATTATGCTAATCTCTCTTGGATTATTAAAAAGAAGAATTAAAGCAAAATCATAAGATGGGCCCTAACGATAAAACCCAATGCACTGACCCGACAAAGCCCGACAAAGAAACTGTATATCAAGACTCCACAAAGGAGTTGTATCTAGCCTTTTAGATGGAATAGCTATTAGAATATGGTAACAATATCAGATAAATTTGAACTTTACAAAAGAGAAAATACTCACAAGACTGCTGGCAGCATCGGCAGATTCAGAAAACATATCCTTGAATTTTACAAGATCTGTTGTATCCACAAATTTCCACTCTTTCCGCTGAGGTTTAGAATCCTTGGAAGACCATGATTCCTACATTCATCCAAATGAAAGAAAAACAAAAATCTCATCAACAAATCAATTATGCAAGGCATCGCCAATGGTAAAACAGCAGGAGAAGTAAAATCGTAAACAGACCTTGGCATAATCGAGAAGAATTCCAGTGTAATTGATCAGGGCGCTTAAATCTCCGTCGACACCATATTTTGAAATATCAAGGATGTTTTGACATGCTTCATCGGCAACAGCAGATGCAGAAGTTGAAGCTTGCTCTGTACTTGTATCAATGACAGCAGGGGACGTAGGAGGCGGCCCTGCTTCTGACGCAGAAGCTTGCCCTGCTTCAGAAGCAGAACGAGGAGGCCCTGCCATGGCAGGATCGGTTAGGGTTTGCTGGGCAGCAACATCGTGACTGTTGCAACACCGGCAACAAGACCTTGCATTACCCATTAGGTTACAAAGCTTTGAACAAAGGCGAAGATGATATTATCAGAGAGGCAAAGAGGCAAGAGCAAGATTCAGAACTCTCGTATATGCAGAAATGGAAAACTAATGTTCCAATAGATAAACATCCAGAAACTGACTGGGAATCCAAGGAGCCACAGAAAGCATAAATTAGGGAAGCATTGCTGGGAAGTTTGGAATAACTTGCAGAGCCATACGTCAAAAGTTTATTCCTTTTAAATTGCGAGAGGGAAAACTTCATCGGAAGAAATCCCTCGGCCTTTGAAAAAGAAGATTCCATCGGACCCATTAATTTAATCGTAAAAGATAAACCACCAATATTGAAATAGGCATTATTATCCATTGGCCTTTGACCCGGACCCAGTAATGGCAAAAGACAAAACAGCAATAATGAAATAGGCATTATTCCTTGTTTAATACCAACTTTTGACTTTGGCTTTTGGCTGTCACCTTGGCTTGTTTTAGAATTTTTGGTGATCTTCATAGCTATGCACCAGATATTCACGGTTCCGGATAAATTGTGACTGGATTGGGGAGCACGCATTAAATGCACTGTGGGTCCGTATTTCATAATTTCTAATTAAATTTTGTCTAAATACATTGAAATGGTCCCCTTGCCTGGATATCTGCATTGTGCATGTGCATTAAAATCTTTACTCAACTTCTCCTGCTCTGAATCTTACCAGAAACCTCATTTCATTGTTAAGTGGCCTGGCATCGCATAAGACAGGCCACATAAAACAAGGGAGTAGGAATGAATAAACAAACACACAGAAAACCCGAAAGGCTCCAAGTTTGGGTCATATGGAAATCAAGATTGGGACGGGCTGTGCGAGGTAAACATTGCATTTGAATGTATTGGCCTTTGGCAGCGTCAAAGGTTCCGCCATGACTCATTCACGTATGTTTATTGGTCATTGCTGGTTTTTGCCTTTTTTTCTCATCTGGTCTCAAAAAAGAAAAAACAAAACACCGTCATTGTGATGGGTCATGAGTCAATGAACATGACGACGGATAAACGGTTGTTCAACATTTTTTTAGAATCTGTTTGCTTATGATCCGATGCAAGCTTATTTCCCATTCATCATGACTAGTGCCCATTTCCTAGCGTTCAAAAGGTTTTCCATCATCATAGCTGAGGTGAGTTACTGGGCTGTGGCTAGTTTAGTTTAGTTAAGTTGTGTCTTCTTATAATGTGGCCAAATTATGGTTTTTGAGTAAGGAAATAGATTCCATGCCGTCCGTACCTTTGCAAATTTTCTTGTTTTAGTTTAATGGTGATATTGCAATCTTCTATGCAATTTTTAAGCATTAACAATATTTTGGATTTACATTGTACTTGTTCTATATTCTACAATGTTTTTTTTATGATATATGAGATTTAATTTTTTTTAAAAAACTAATATATTTAAATTTAAATTTTCTTTTATCACATCCACGGCTACCAACCCAACCCGTCCCCACTTTTTCTAAAGGCATACAGACCCAAACACATTCAAAATCAAAAATCCTGGATTCTACGCTTCCAGGAATCCAATTCTTTTGATGCATAGCTTCATAGATATCTGCCTTGTCTTATACATGTACAACATTCTTGAGACAAAAACCCATTGTCTTAAATACAATATTGTAGTTCGCCGAGAAAGCAGTTTATTTTGCCTGCGACCTCCTATGACGTGATTTCAATTTTTGCGAAAGGCGCCGCTGGTTATTGGTCAAAGCACAGGCCATCGCGATGGAGATTTTCTTAACGTAGTGCCGCTATTGCTTAACGCAAAGTTATCTCCCAAAGCTTACGTGACTTGGAGCACATTCCTGCACTCTTCCGTGCAGATTTTTAATGGATTTCTAATTTGGTACTTTGATTAGTTTTTGGAATAATGACGAAGCTTTATGGATTTTGAATTCCTTAATTGATTAATTTTTTGGATTATTGATGGAATGGCAAGATCATAATGATTTGATTCGACTTAATTAAAACAAGAATGAACTTAGCCAATTAGTCACGTCTAAATGTGTAGGTGTACAATTGTCTTAAATAGGATTGTAAAACCATTAATTTTAAAGTATGTTAAAATATGCTCTAATTTAACCATGGTTTTCTTGCTAACTACAGAAAGACATGATTGAGGAAGGTGCACAAAGCTTTTTAATGAAATAAAGATTATTAAGATGATACTTAATGTTGTATGTATTCTATGTATTCTATCAACTTATGGGTAGTTAGGGCTTGTTTATCAACTACATAGTTGTGTAAATAAGAAGTGTTCCTTCAAGTCTAATATTTTTTTGAACACTCCTCTAATTAATATATATTCTAAATATGGATATTCATCTAGTTTTTAAAAGCTTGGATTCCTTAAATACTTTAATTTCTAAGTACTATATGTTGACCTTTTGGTATGTCAAAACCTTAAGAAAAATGGAGAACAAGAATGTTGGTTGTGGATGTTGTGAACAAGAATAGGTACTCAACATCTTGGTTAAGGACTCAAGGGAGCATGAACAAGAATGAAGACTGCAAGCTATGTGAAGATGCTACAAGGATTTAGAAAAAGCTAATTCAATAAGAGAAAGCCTCATGAACTAGAGCTCAAAAGTTGAGAAGACGTCTCCAAGGATTAGAAGACGTCTTGGCTGAGAAGAAGAAAGTCTTAGGGAGACATCTCCCAAAAATAGAAGATGTCTCATTTTCAGAAAAGACATTTCCCCAAAGATGTCTCTTTAGAGACATCCCACTTACAAAGGAGATGTCTCCCTAGATTTGAGGCTAAATTCATAAAGACGTCCCAATCTCGAAAGAGACGTCTACACTAGCCATTAGATAGTCGTTGCACACATTCTGAAGCATTTTTGGAAACTTCAATGCTATAAGAAGACTTCAATTCTTGAGAATTGTGCAAGTGAATGCATGTGAATGTGAATTGTCAACATCAAAGTTTTCACTATCTAATCTATTGTACTTGTGTAAATCATTGTAGCATCATTTGTACTGTTGTATTGATTGATTATACTATGCTTCAAAGTACAAGGACTTGTAATTGAGTTACATTCTTTCCTTGTTTTGTCTCTCTTTCTTTGTTGCCCTGTGGGATTGATGTGCTTCTTGTGGGAAGACATCTTCATTGAGCTTGTTGGGATCCTGCAAGATTGAGTGTTTGTGTAGCGTCAAAACACTCTAAAGCAGAGCTCAATTTTGTAAAGGTTGTGGGATCCTTTAAACCACCTACTGAGCTTGTTGGAACCATGTAGGGTTTAGTGGTTGCGTAGCAATGAAAAAATTCAATGTGGAGCTCAGTGCTTGTATAGGGTGTGGTGCCCTTCGAACCACTTTTTAGAGAAACAAAGTTTGGAGGTGTGCAAGGATTCTACCCTTCAAGTGTGGATGCACCCAAGTTGGGGAACCACGTAAAAATTGGTGTGTGTTGTTGTGGTTGATCATTTTCATTTTGGGGAACTTATTCAACCCCCTATTTAAGTTCTTGATCCTCACTATCATGAAGAATTTTTATTATTTGAAGGCATATAGAAATTTGGCTTAAAGTTAGACTTGGTGACTACAACTAGCTTGGTATTTACTTACCTTATTGTAATTAAGAATAGTATGGTATCATATGTCCTTTTGCAAAATTCTCTCATAGTTATGTATGCTATATTTGGAGACTTGAAGTCTATGTGTACTATTAACAAGAGAGATTTGATAATGATGAAAATGGACACTCAGTTAAGGCACTAGATCTTTTTCATAAAATGATAATTATGAATGTATTTCTAGATCATGTCACCATGTTGAATGTCCTTGCAAAATATGTCCATTCTTTAAGATCAAAGGAAACTGAATTTTTACATGATTTCAATACTAGAAACAATAGCACTCTTAGATATGTGTGTGAATCATAAAAGAATAGAAAAGGCACTCAATTTATTCTCTAAAATGATTGATAAGACTTTAGTTTCTTGGAATGTTATAATTTTTAGATATGTCCAAAGTGACCTTGCATTTGAGGCTTTAGTTATGTTTCAATGCATGTAGTTAAAACATTTTTCACTAGACTATCTTACTGTGACAAGCCTTGCTTCTACTTGTTCTTTGATGGAATTTCTTCAACAAGGTAAATCAATCCATGGTATGCATTGAGAAGAGATTATGAATTGGATGTTTATTTTAGAAATTCTCTTAAACCTATGTACTCAAAATGTGGACAAATGAAAAGTGCATTACTACTTTTCAAATAAATTACAAAAATGTTGTAACATGGAGCATGATATAGTGTACATAGGGATGGAGAAAGTGATTTTAAATATGTTTCCAAAATGCATCAAGATGTAAAACCGAACAAAGTTACATTCTTAAATTTACTATTTTCTTGTATTCATGTAGGGCTAGTGGAGCAAGGCAAATAATATTTGAATCTAAAGTAGTAATTAGATTTGTCTTGGTTATTTCTTTAATTTTCTTGATAACTAATATGCCACAAATGAATTAATTTCAATTAAATTTCTACAAATGAATTGAT
>MNCI01014205.1:0-37095 GCA_015680685.1 Gnetum montanum
TTGTTCCTGCCATGAACAACTGGTGCTCACGGGGATTAGAGCCTAAAATATGTAGCGTTGATCTGAGGCCCTGATGCCTAACCTCTTCACTAGAGTGAGGAGGAGGAACATCATTTTCTAAGAAACCCATCATGAGGGGTTCCTCTTCTCCTATTTCACTAATGACGTGGGGAACCTTGCCCTTCAATAGTGAATGTTGCCTCTCCTGCCTTGCATCCCGAATACGTTGGGCATTTGTAGGAAGATAATCCCTCATGCGATATGTTCCAGCAACGTATTCAGCGAATAAGTCCTGCATGCCAATCTGTGCCAATTCACGGAGAAGCATGTTCCAAACGGATCGATCTGGTGGTAAAACTATATTACTAAGCGAATCTCTCCAACGCAACTATTCATCCTGATGGAGAGTAAAAGTGTAATCAGGGATATACTCATCGGGATGAGTCTCAGTTATCGAATACTGTTTGGGACTTGGCTGATATGGGTTATGCTTATGATCCTGACTTTCTCCTGTATTGTCCTTAGGTGAGTTGATTGCATGAGAAGAAGCCATTTCTAATGGTGTGCTAATTTTCACCGTTATTTATGTTTTGAATTAACTGATTAACCCTAAGGTTCGTTTTAGGCTCACAACGATGTGAGTGATATCCCTTATGTTTAATTGGCGAAAAAACACTTAGTCCCCGGCAACGGTGCCAATGATGAGTGGCGAGGTACCCCTACACTCCCCCATAAGAATACGAGCGTGCACGCACGATCCGGTTGAACTCTACAGACTAAATGCCTTAACACCACAAGAAATGCTTGGGGTTAATCGTTCGTTGTCTTTCCAGGCTTGCTTGTATCTGTCACGGTGTATGGTTAAGCAAGTCTGAGGTATGTGATTTTTTTGGTATTTTCGGCTTATCTCCTATGCTATCAGAGGAAAGGGTTGAGAAACTAATCTAACTCTAACTACTGTCCTAAGTCTAAATTAACTAGCGTCAGCATCCGTTCCCACTTGCCGGACACACCCTGAACTATGCAACTGTGGCTTACCAAACGCTAGCCGTTACTGGGATCGCCACACGTAACGCAAGTGCTCGAAGTGGTCGTACTGAGGCACCTATTTAGCTTAAGTGTGATAAGAAAACGATTCCTTAGCTAGCCGTACACACCTGTGGGTGCTCGTAACTAAGTCGTACTTATCACACGTTCTAGCCTAGCAATGAGCAGCCGATTCCTCAACTAGCCGTACACATCGGACTACCACTGGGATTACCAAGCGTAGAATCCTGGAATACGCTACTGGGTTACCAAGCAGCCAATGCTCGTAGTTAATTCGTACTCATGCGTTGCGACAAGAAGCCGATTCCTTGACTAGCCGTACACGTCTGTAGACGCTCGTAATCAAGTCGTACTTGTGCGCACTAGGAAAGTAGTAAATAAACAACAATAAAACCATGTACTGCAAGGCTTATCCAATCAAGTTCATCTTTATTGCCGTATACAACTTGGGTTCAGGTTACAAGTTGCTCGAATAAAGAGCCGTTCACTCTAGGACTCCTACTGCGGGCACATGGGGAAAATTCTAACTCTGGAGTGATCAATCTGCCAGAGCTTCGCTACTTCTAGCCAGGATTGGGCAATGAAGGAAGTGCTGCCTCTTATTTATAGATATGACGGCGGGACGCGATATCGTGGCCCAGTGCATGTCGCGTCTCATCAGTTGGGAAAGGAGAGAAGAGGTCAATTTATTCAAAGTTATTGATGATAGAGTTAGACCAACCATTTCAACCAATCTTTCTAGTGGAAAAATATCATTAAAGTTAGGAGGAGAGGCCTAGTGATCACAACAAATTTCTAGGAATGCTACATCATTCCAAGTGGTGTTTGAATGAGGAAAAGGAGCCACAGTTGTGGTTATGTAGCACCATGATGCAATGGGAGCCATAGAAGTGATCACAGATCACATTAAAGAATCTTTTAATGTACCTGTTATGCCACTAGCTGATATTTCTAAAGCCAAAGATGCTCAAATGATAGCTAGTACCTCTATGACTCCTACAAAACATGAAGATGTATTGGATATATTGTTGCAGACATGACAAATTATGACAAATCTATTTAATATTCCTAGTGATATCATTACAACATAGTCTGAATTAATTTCCACCAAAGAAAAATTAATTAGAGTCAAAACTAGGGCAAAGCATGCTGAGAATGAGCTTCACAAATTATAAGAGGAGTTTGTAGCCTTGAGAGCAGAAATGAGAGATCTAACTCTATTCATAGCACTAGATTAAATATCATAATTTAGAATCAAGTAGATCAATTTCCTCCTTGAGGATAATAAAGATATAGTAGATGAGAAAGAAAAGGCAATATGGAATGCTTTAGTAGTTAAAGCCCAATCATATGCCCATGCCAAAGTAGTTGCTATCTTACAAGAAGAAAACAAACAACTCACTGCAAACAACATGAAGTTGATCATAATAGAAAAGCAAAAAAAAAAAAAAACTCTGGAAGAAAGCATCCATTTGTTGAAAGAGTAGCTGATGAGGGTCAACCAAGATATGAGCCACCTCACAAGAGAAAATAGAACCCTCTTTATGGAGGAGGTATGTGTCATTTGATAGAAATTAGGTATCGAAATTAGCATGTGGAAAAATGATGTTAAGAAACATGAAAGGCTCAAACAACAGTGTCGAGACAAAGTGGGCATGTACGAGTAGATAAATGAGAAAGAGATTCAAATGGCAAAGGTCTAAATTAGTTTGATTGTAACACAAAATCCTGATTAGCAATCTATCTTGGACAACATGGCCCAAACCTATCAAGCATAAGTGAAAAATAAAGACATGAAAATAGAAGACTTAAAAAGAATACATGACATTAGCAAACCTCTGATATGCTAATTTAGCCATGCTAATAGCAAGTAGGTCTAGAAATGAACTAGAACAACAAGTAGTAGCCACTTATGCTTTATATGAGAAGGAGTTTGTAGATAGAAAAGATGCTCTATAGAAACTTTAAGTAGTACCCTTAGAACTAGAAGTAGTTAAGGCTAGCTACTAGGGGCAAAAATATGCAGGAACTAATCTAGCCAGAAGATTAACAAACTATCATGAACTCAAAGAAGATTAACAAACTATCATGAACTCAAAGAAAAAGCTAGAGCTTTTGAAGAAGAGCAATGACAGTTTGTGGTGTGGTATGTTAAAGCCAATCAAATGTTTTTGCAACTACCATGTCTATGGAATGTACTAAATCCATCATACATTGGTTCATCAACAAGGATAGTCCATAATCCAAGAACAGAAGAAGAGAAGTTGTAGGTGCTCTTGAACAAACACCAACTTAGAAAGCCTAATGACACATGAAAGAAACTATGGAAGAGCCACCTCCACTTAGAACAACATGAGGCTACACTCAACCTTACTAGATGTCGTTTTTTTTGTTTTTTTGTCAAAACTGTCATGTCATGTGTTCATTTTTGTAAACTCTATTACGGCATTAGAGAGTCATGTATATAGAAGTCAGTGTCATGTAGATCTACCTCCCAATTTTGTAAGGAACTCCATCCTCATTTTTTTTAACCTGATAATGAGTTTTCAGTCAGTTGTGTGGGTATGATAAATTCAAAAATTTTGAGACAATGATATAATAGTTATGATATCATATCTATGATGTCGTAGATATGTTATCATATCTTAGCATACGTTATTGTATAAACAATATCATGGGGCATGTGCTAGCCTATATAAGCAACATTTGGGTGCACAGATCCATAGTAGATTGAATAGCATAGTAATAAAACTCTTTCTATTTTTTTTTCTTAAATTTAGTACTTAGTAGTGTGTTCCTGCAGTGTGATGTTTTGTAATTGAATGGAATTTTTATTTGAGTGTGATGTACTTGGATGCATTGCATGACCAACAATAAAGATCAAGATTACTCTACATCATTGTTAATGTTTATTACTATTTACTATTTTCATAGTTAATGTTTATGATTACCTGCAATTTACTTTTAATGTCATTAAGCAGAATGAGTACAATTGATCTCAAGCACGTAAGTGTAACTACTTGGTAACCCAATAGTACTCTCACTTGGTAGGCCTAGTAGTGAGGTAGTTGGTAATCCCAGTAGTAGTTGCTTGATGTCCAAGGTGTGACTAGAAGATTAGGACCAGTTGCTCATCACCTAGGCTAGTTTAGATTTGTTTTACTATCACTTAGATTTAGAACCCTTTACTTTCACTTCATGATTATTAGGAGCACAATGGCCAATACAACATCAATATCATATACCTCATCATGAGTTAAACCATATGCATTGATTTTACTAATTCATGTGGGAAGACAATGATCATGAACGCTAACTAATTACTAATATAATCACATTACCATATCTAAAAAGTTCGACTGGGATTATACATGAATACTCGTATCTTGTATGGTTAGGTGTTGGACACTCCAATGCGCATGAACAGTCATCATCAATATCACAATAGCTAATCTTTGATTTCTATGACAATGTCTTCATTTGTTGTCAAGAATTTTAGGCATAAAAATCAACTAGAGAAAGTCAAATGTTTGTAGTATTGGTTGTCTAAAAAGGCACTTTTATCGTATCCTCCACACAATTGGTGATACCTTTGAATCATTCCCTAACACTTATCTTATCATCCTTCTATTTGCTTCAAGGTTATGGATATGATCCTAGATCATTAGCTTCAAGAAACTACAAAACAGGCTCTTTGACTCAAATAAATTTTTCTTTTCTTTATCAACCATCTCATGGCTAAGATTGTGCTTCAAGCCATACTAATGTATGTGACTATGAGCATTTCTTCACAAAAAGATTTGATTCTAAAAATTGACAAAATCATATGTTACTTTGTTTGGAATAGTTCACATAATCATGACAAAACATAACTCATTACTTGGAATTGTGTGACTACACCCAAATTTCACAAAGACATAGGTTTCATCTCCCTTCAACACATGATCACTTGAAACCTATATAATTTGGGGTTGCATTGGCTCTTTACACAATATGACCTACCAACATGATAACAAATCCTAACACTCAAGTATGGGTTACCATGGCATGTATCGGTAACTCATCCATGATTGTTTTTTTCTTAGTTTCATCTGGCTATCCATCATCTCTTTCCCTTGCTCTCCTTGTATAATCCACCACTGTCAATGCCCTTTGTTGATTGTAAATAGTGTATTGAGATGATCCAACTTGTAATGTTACTCTAGCTACATGGGTATGCGTGCTTGGATTGGGTAGCTATTGTTATAACCTACCTTGGTTTGTGCCATTAAGGCCACAAACATTTACGATACAATACATAGGTAATACTTAAGAACATTTGGTTTTCATTCCCAAGAAGTCATGGTTTTAATCCCAATGGGTTATAATAATTACATGGCATCTTCAAAACATTAGCATGTTACCTCATTTTATTTTGTATTATATCAATAGAAAATGTTAAATCATGATAAGTTTTAACATTCTGCTATACATCCCATGAATATCTCTTTGTAGAAAATCTCATTTATTTTGTGGCCTTTTGCTGGTTCAGCAAGTTGGCATGCCATAATGCAAAAGATTTCACTTTAGATTTAGTTCTTATTTGTGCCATTATAGGTCTTATTTGTTAGATTTCTAGTTGGATGATTTCATGTGATTAGTGTATTAATTCCAATCTTGGAAAAATGATAAGCTTCTTCACTGTAACAGGTCCATAGCTACCTCTTGTTAAAGAAAGAATATGATTATTCCTTTTGCTATTATTTGTATTGTGTTTAGTTATTTAAACCCAAATCTTGAAAAAATGCATTTTCGAATTGGAAGAACAAAGAACATTTTTAAAGAGAAAACTCTGCCCTTTCAGAATTCTACTATGACTTATTCAGCTTGATGAAATGATTGATTCGAGTTAGTATATATTCTGATCACTTGCATTGGAATTTAAAGTTCTTGCAAATTTGTCATTTTAGGTTCTTAGTTTAATTTTAAAATTGTATATCATTTTTATGTTAGACTTTGAAACAATTAATCCTGTTCCTTATTTTCTATGTTTATGTTTTAATGAATATTAAAATAGTAGAATTCAGTATAGTGTGAAGAAATCCAATTTGATTTCTCTTATAAAATTTGTACAAGAGTTACAAGGAATTGTGAGCAGAATATTCACTCACATCCTGAACTTGATTTTGTTAGGTTTTCAATTTAAGATTTACTTTTTGAGTTTAATCAAAAGTAAACTGAGCTATTATATTCCATGAGTATTTTGCTAAAATTTGAACCTTGATTTAGTGAACCTACATGTTATTTATTTGATAATTTGGCTATATTTGTCTTTGATCATCAATGTATTGTTGTTCAATAATTTGCTTTTTGAAACTAAATTAGTCCAACTAAGGTATATTTTTATGTCATCGTTTTCCATTTTGTATCACAAAAGGTGGCACAACAATAATTGTGGAAATTAGTCTTAAATTTATTTGATATCTTTGCATCTGAATTGCTTAATAGTCCATCTATTAAGGAATATGAAATGTAAAAACATTTAATGAGATAATGTTTGTTGTTGAATTTACTACTAAAGTTGTGGGTGTTTTGGGTCTTTCCACCAATAGTCTCTATTGTGGAAATTTTAGGTATGGGGCCCTTCACTTGTCGACTTGGAGATGATGTTCCACTCCTTCCATTCCACTACCCCACCTCTATGCTACATAATCACCCTTCTCCAATCCAACGCCTACTTCACTCGTGGAATAGCTCACGTTAGTCCATTGAAGCTTGCATGCCCTCAGCACCACTTCCATATATCATCATTGCCATTGTGCTTTTCCCATGTGTCTACCATGCATGGCACCACCCCATCTTTCCCACCTCTCATTGTACCTAGAATGGGTCTACATTCATGGTTGGGAACAAGACAATGATGATCATAAAGGCAATTGTTGCCAAGATCATAGGTCTCCCGACCTTAAGGGAGTGAATAGTTAAGAGTGTCTTGGTTGTTCTACGGGTTTCCCATGGCTTCTTTGCATATGGGCTTTAGCATTGTTTTCATAAAGAAAAGCACAAAGTTAGGTGGCTATTTGAGCCTTAGTAGTTTGAGGCTAGGACCATCTATGAATATGTGTTTCACTAGCCCTTTGATTTGCTAACCTATGGTCATTTTTGAGTGCTCTAAAGTCTAAAGAACAACCTTGCCTCAACTTCCCTACTTTCTTTACAAATGCTATTCTCCATTAGGCATATGTCAATGCCATGCCCATATGCAAGTACGAAGGCCTTCTATTGGCTTTGACACACAACTAAGGAGTTTGGGATGTAGGCATCCTAGAGGATAAAACTATGTCCAAGCTCATAAGTACATTAACAGGTTGATTTGGGTCTCAACTCTAAAGAGGCATTGTTGCTTTGACAATGCAACCCACTCTCTAAGCCTATCAAAAGACACAACCCCTAAATCGCTGCAAACACAGAGTGAACTGGCAACATTAGCGCCAACCACATTGCATCCTTGGCCCTTGCTTCAGCACAAGGCCCTCCTTCCTCTAACCACAACTCTTAGAAGATGGTAAGCCTACCAATTACCATTGTTTCCATGTTAATTGATGATCGAACTTTTACCTATCAAACTCTTACCCCAACATCAAACACGATAAACATGGATACCTTGATGACATGAATTTTTGATGTTTCATTTTTGTTTAATAAAGGATTCCCTCTTGACATTGCAAGCTAGGCCCTTTGTTCCAAGAGTTGGCCCTTATTTTACCTAAATATTTACATCTAATTTTGTACGTTTGAGTTTTTTTTTTTTTTTGAAAGGTGGCTAAAAAAACAAAAGAATAGTAAAGAATTTGGCAAAACATGCTAAGACTTTGGCGCTTGTATTTATGGTCACGCAAATGCTTGTTCTGTGGGTGACCCACCAAACGGAGGGAGATACAGCGTCCGTCAATCCTGAAATGCACATTTTGTAATGTACCACTTGCACTTACTCTATATTCTTACACCATTTTCTATTCCAGGCTTTCCCTGCTAGTTTGCCTTGCTTTTCTTTCCTTTCCTTCTCTTCCCTGTCGTCAGTTCCTTGTCGTGACATTCTCTCTCCCAACACCTCTCCATTTGTCAACTTGCCTAACAAAAAGCAAACCCAATGCCATGATCGTAGCAAGGAAGCTTCGTTTCTTCCGCAATCCTGTGTGAAGGGTATGGGGGAAATCACAAAGGGCCTCGTTGGCTCATGCCAGTGCTGGGTCCAGAAAAACTGAAAAAGTAGAGGCAAAGCCTTCATATTCAAAAGGCGGGATGATGTACTCATTATTCTTTTGCTTTCCCACTGTCTTTCTCGGCTGCTTCTCTCTCATGCGTCCCTTAAATCTAGCTCCACATTCTGCTTTTCTAATCCCTGTCATAAAAAGTAGATGAGATACTTTTGTTGCTGTTCATGTAATGGTGTTCTTTACAAGGAATTGTCAGGCCAAATTCCATGAATCATTCATTGGCGTCCAGGCATCAACCCATGGATTCTGGAAAGCAGTAGCATGCTGGATCTGAGACAGATAGATGAATCATGATGATACGTGGCTCGCTTGATGCTATAGCATTATATCTCTAGATCATTCACACCAGAGGATTGTTTTGCTGGCTCCCTTTTTAGTTTTTATTATAGTCTGTTTGCTGACGCTAGCGTCATGCTTCTCTGGCACAGATATCGGCCCTGTTCTTTCCCTCCCCAGATTCTTTCTTATGCTGGGCCTTCCTTATTATGAGTGCTCTTAATCATTATTGTTTGTCTGATCCCATTATCTCAGATGTGCACTGCTCATGTTCATCTTAATTAATCATCGTACACCTGGACCTCGATCTCACCATTATCTCCTCGTTTGTCCGTGATTCCGGATGCTCCCTTAAAATTATATTATCTGTGCTGTCCGTGTAACGTGGAACACTAACATCAGACCATCGAAGATAGATGGGATGTTAGCCAGAATGATGACAGAACGATGAAGTTGTTTTTGTTATGTATGTTTTATGTATGGGAATCTGATTGCATAACCAGTACTTTTGGGTCGATCTACATAGCAGTGGACAAAGTATGCGGACCCAGAAAAATTGGGGCCATGCTTTACGAGTATACGTTATGTAATTGCCTAATTGGTAAGGAATGGAATATGTTCGTTGGGAAAGAGTTTTGTTTTTTTCTTTTCTGTATATATCATTTTAAAAGGAAATATCCGTTGCAGAAAGAAGGATATGGAAGAAGCCTGCCTCCATTGTGGGGGACGGCTCATCACCAACGGATCTTGTTCCTTGCACCCAATTGTTTTTTCCTGTAAGTTTTTAAAAGTTTTTTCCCCACCTTTCCTGCTGTAGTGCAGTGTTTTTAAAACGGTTTTCATGGTTGTGATAATCACAATCAAGATTAGACTTGGGTGGGCGAAGTGCACTGTCGGGATTTTGCAAATCTGAGAATCTTGCTGCGGCTGTTTTGGGTTGTTCGGCCGTTGCGGGGTGTGGGTGGGTGGTGGGTGCCCGTGGAAAAAGAAAGAACTGAAAAAGGTGGAAAAGGGCTGAACCCGGAAGCAGAAACAGCAGTCCCAACAACAGGAACAACAGCAAAGCCCCACATTTTTCGTGCAGTGATTGACATTTTTCATTTAAATTGGAATCGAAGCCCCACATTGATGAGCGCTGTTCTTTATTTTCCATTTCCATCATGAGAAAGATAAATATGATTAAAATTAAATAAACAAGTGGGAAGGCCATGGATACATGGAGGAGCAGATAAGCGTAGCCAAGCCAAACTCATGATGTCATGCCCTCGCTTCCTCACCAAACTTATTATTGGAGACAAACCAATGAGAGCACCATAAGAAAGCTACCAGACATGGACATAGCGCAACATATGATATGTATACGGCTTACCTTCTCACCAGATCCTACCTTACCAGTAGCAACAGCTTGGAAGCAAATATACATACATAATCAGTCCTTTTAAAATTATTTTCTCAAAACTAACCACCTACCATACTTCTCTTCCATCCTTCATGTTCTCGTCTGATTTAAGCATTTTATTTACCCAGTTGTCAGACGAATCTTTTTCCTTTTTCCTTTTCCCTTTTCAATTTTACAGCATGTAACGGACGTGGGTGAAACCATTTTTAACGCAAACAACCGCATGACGAGCTTTCCTTTCCGGGGTAAGTCATAAACATGGACAGTTGCGCTGCTGATGATAGAAATGGTAAATTGGTAACAATTCCTTGAAATTTCATCGGATCCCTGGAACATGACGCACCAGACTGCAGGTCCACCGTCACAGAAAATGGGGCTTCTTTGCTCCACACAGCCGGGCGCTGCCTGTATGTGTACAAATAACAGACGAGACGTACTCTCAGGAAACACGGTGAATTCATTTATTGCAATACTTGTAATGGTTGTCTCACGTGTAAGGGTCAGATCAGCCTCATCCTGCCAAGGCACGTAGCTTCATCCAATACGTCCTGCTGGAGCTGCAGGCTTAACAACAGGCCAGCATCCGATTACTCCATGTGATGGGCAAGGAAGTGATTTCTTGTTTCTGTTAGCCACGCAAAATGTTAAGTTCAAGGCTAAGGTCTTTCTCCTGCAACGCAAAAGGAAGCTGGCTCAAATGGTAACTTCATTGTTTTATAAGACCAGGGATAAAGTTATAAGTTTGATGGTTAGCTCATTATCTTACGAAGGAAAGTCCAAGCATTCAATGGTACACGGCGAGTCGCTAAGACACTCATCTTTCAGCTGAGAGCAATGATTTTTTATGAGCTCAGCGAATTTTCCCAACAAGCTGATTTACCTTTTAAACCTTTCTGATTTTTTTTTTAAAAAATTTCGGCGATTAACCACATGAATCTGGAGAATTTCAATTAATTTACCAATTAAAATACAACTTCACACAAATAAAATAAAAATTACAAATATACATTTAACAAAAGCAGTAGAGCAAAGGAAACAACCTTAATATTATCTCCTAGCAAACCTACCACAAACTGAAAACACCCTGTTCTATCTTTATCAATGATTTATTACAAGGCATAAATCTCTGTGGTTCATCCTTTTATTAGGCTTGTGACGGACGTGGAACTAGCAAAGGGGTGGCCAACATGGGCTTCGGTCATTAAGACGTTGGTATGAAATGGATTGATCCATTAATCATGGGTGGATTGAATGAATATCAATTAACATCATTATGTTAATGATGGATGTGAGCTGGGGTTCTGTTGGTGGAGGTGGAGGATGGGTAGAACTTGTGATTTGTGAGTGCTTATTTAGTTCATATATCTTAGTAATGCTGCTGCTGTTTCTGTGATGTGTATGTGGTGCATTTGTGCGTGGGTTTCCCATTGGCCCCTGACTTTCAAACAGAGTCTCAGGTGTGTTTAAAAGTGAAGAAAGCAATAGGCATGGCCGACACGCTCCCACAGTCCCACCTAAAAGACACAGAAAACATAACAAAGCATGCATTCCTAAGTGCCCATCCTATTTTTCTCTGTAATCTCTGTTCTAATATAAATCAATTGCAAATTCAGTGTTAAAAAAGCAAATTTGGAATGCTTGCGTGGGTACCTGGGGGTTGCCCACATAAATCCTATCTAGTACCTGCCTGCCTAAGACGTCGGCAGCAACGAATTTTAAAGGTGGAATACACGGACAGACAAAGCAAGGATATGCTACAGAAGAGAGACTAAACGTATACAACTCCATGGGTTTAGGAATCCTGAGGGCTAATCCCCGGAAACTTCATGCCAACTAAATAAGGTTTCCTTTCATGACGTGGGCGGACGCATGGCACACAAAGCGAGCTGAACAACCTTCTAAATTATGCACCAAAAATAGGCAAAAAGCCAAGCAAGGAAGCAAAACTTGGATATGCGTAATGGCCATGACCATGACATGAGCATGGAATCCATGAGGCAAACGGCTACAGATGTAAGTGGTGACAAGGTACTTGCATGTGGATCCACATAAATCATGGCCCACTTACCTCACCTCACCTCAAATGCCAACATGCTTTCTCTCTGTCCTTCGTATCTATTTAATGTAATGGTGTCAATATATGCATATTTGATGGCCATCATTTATTATACTTGTGTGTCGGGTGGGTGGCTTGTAGGTAGGGGTAGAACCTAGGAACACATTCAAATAATGTAAAAAACAAGTTTGGTTACAACGCACAATCAAGGTGAGTAAAATAGTGGTACGGACTTGAAATAAAATAAAGCTTGTAAGTTCAAGTTTGGAATTTCTAAAATTTAAGTACGTTGGATAGAAAGAGTTAGAATTTTTTCCATAGTACATAGTGTTGATGCATAAATTATGGACACAACAACACATAAAATTCATTTAAAGAGACTATTGCCTTGGGCACTTCTCATATGGGTACGAAAACCTAAGAATAGTCTCAGTTGGAAGGGCAACGTGGTGTTTCATAAAACATGATGTTCAAGATGCCAATAAATTAAATGATCTTAATATGTAACCAAAAATTACAATCCAAACAACTTTTAAAGGGAAATAACTGTTCGCTTTAAGATGTTAACAAGGGTACTCTTGCATTAATGAAATGTGAAAAGAAAAGCATGTAATAACTTACATGAAGAACAAGTAGAGTTTTAAAAGAAACGCAAGCTCTATACAATAGAGACCATAGTTTAGTTATAGAAATTTTAAAAGTAACAAAATGAAACAATGACTTAGCTTAGAAACGAGCACAAATAGAACAACTTCTAGTGTAGCCTTGTGGTTGCAAAAAGCACACCTCCTCTAACAAGTCTGCAACCTCTAGCTATTGAATTTGCCTACTACTCCACCTCAAACAACCTTTAGGAGAGCCACCAAATAGTTAACAAGAATCAAAAAGAACTCTAAGATTTCCCCTTTGTGTCACCTTGGAAATCCCTTCTCACCATAACTAGCTTTCTCTTTTTCCCCACTGTGTGTGTGTTCCCATTCTTCCTTGCCTCTAGCCTCAGGGATTTATTAGGGTTGGTCTAGCCCTTTGCCTTCTTCTACCTTAAGCTAGACTAACGTGCATGAGGAACCACCACCCATGCATAATTGGTGGTAGTAGAGTGAAGACAACAACGTCCATCATTGCACATGCATTGCAAATGGAAATTACTGCAACATGGGCACACATAATGACTGCATGAGCCTATCACGTGCAAAAAATGGCTACAACAAGGAAATGTGACTCCAACGCCAAATGACCCCCCATCAAAGTAGGAAACGACTAGGAACTATGCCACCTAGTCAGTCATTGCAGAAAAAATGATAATATAGATAACAAAGAATATTAAGAAACTGTGCTAAAATCCATAGTAGCAGCTAAATGTGGATGGAATTGAAAGGTGCATCAACAAGGTTTGGATTTTTCATTTTGGGTGAGATGAGCATGTAACAGAAAGCCTACAAAATGGCCAACATTGACATTAAAGTTGTTGCCACCACGAATGAGCATATGCAGGGCAATTAAAGTGAGAATCATGATTCAAATTACGAAAATGAACTCAGATTCTTGAAAATTTTCCTACTTTTCAAAACTGGGATGAGGAAAGCCCTTAAAAACTCAACGTTGACTACCTAGCTATTATACGTATTGTTTACAATGGATTTATTTCCATGCATGGGAAGCTACCAAGGTATATTTACAAGATTCCTGGTTAAAATATCCCTTGAATGGTAGTTGAAGAATAGGAAAGAAGGGCATACCAATAGTAGGAATGGTGAGGAAATGCAGAGACAGGATAGAGGTTTTCTAAGTTTCTTGTCGTTACTGGGATAATGCATAGGGTAAGCTTTTGAGGAGAGATTTGGATGTCCAAGTAGCTATTTCCACATTATTTTTGTCATTTACATGGTAGTTACTATGTGATGAGTGGTTGACCCCTACGCTTAACGATACAAATCACGAAGCATTCACATGTGATCCAGTCAAATTTCATGGACTCTATCTCTTCTAGTACACTAGTCCCCTTGGAGGTGAGCTTTATCCTAACAATCATTCGTTTTCTTCCCAATTACACTTGTAAAGTACAAAGGTATGGTTAAGTGTAATCAAGGCATCCAATTTTTTATTATTTTATGTCTTATGTTCTTGGTCCTTAAAATAGAAAAATGAAGTAATCTAATAACTAATTTAATTTAACTAGTTAACTAATCTCTAACTAGTCCTAACATAAGTATTTTGTCCCAATTTCCATATATATCATGAACCCATGTATCTAGTACTGGGATTACTAAGCGTTTATGCTATTTAGGTGAATAAAGCAATAACGTTGCTGGGATTACCATGCAAATATATGTTTACACTTGAAGCAGTCATACCTATGTATTTAGTCTATTTAGCTTAATTAATTAACTAATCATTTGAAGTCTAGTTTAGCTTAATTAATTGCATAATTAATGAAAATAGTAAATACATAAATAAATCACTAATCTATTCCAAGTGCTATAAGGTTTGATTAAAAGTCTCATCTTTATTGCCATTCACACTAGTGTGTTCAGGTGCAACGATGCTCGAAGAAAGATTTGTACACTTTTTGACTCTTGTTGCAGCCACTCAGAAAAATATTCTAACTCTCAAATGATAAAACTGTAAGAGCTTTGCTACAGCTATCACTTGACTCCTCATAAACATAGCTGGTAGGTGCATATTTATAGACTTTATTATGGAGCTATGTTGACGAGGCCCCATAGACATAGCAAATGTTACATCGATGTAGCCCTATCGATGGGGACTTGTTGATGGGGCCCCATAAACTTAGAAAATGCTACATCGACATAGCCCCGTCGATGGGGGCCCATCGATGAGGCCACTTCAATAGGGATCCATTGATGCAGCATAACGATGATTCATCATACCCCCATGACTAAATGAAAACTTGTCCTCAAGTTCCTTTACAAAATTGGGAAGGTATGGGATTATTGACTAACTCTTTACATAACAAATCGACATAACAAAAGTGAATGCCTAAGTGTACAAATCAACAACATTGCAAAAATTTGTGATGTTCATGACACAAAATTGAACACCATGACATGACTACTCAAAACTAGACAGCACATCCTTTGATGGCATGAAGGTAGCTAAGAAGATCAAAGAGTCTTAGGCAATAGAGGCTCTTAAGGTTCTGAAGGATCTTTGCCAGCTTCAGGTGCATGTAGTGGTTGAGGCAATTGTGGTTGTTCTGCTATAGCTACTACCTTCAGTGAAAGGTAAAAGGCATACAGTAATGCTTTCATCTTCTCCTCCTTGCTCCAGGGATCATTCACAATCCACGTGGCATCACCAATGTGGGCTAAAATGGGGACATCCCACTGATAGGGAATTATTGGGAACAACTCCTTAACATTGACAAACCAAGTAGTGAATTGTTTACGTTTGACATCGAATGCCTTGAATATGTTTTGTAGCTCCTAGTAGTCATTCATTATTTTGGTGAAGTTCTCGACAGTAGATCTCTGATCAATGTATTTTTCCTTAAGAACCTCGAGTTCCACATTAGCCACCACAAGCTTTTACTTGGTGTCCTTGTGGTGCTTGAACTCAAATTTGTATAATAAGTATGAGTTGGCTACTTGCTTCTCCAGTTTTGACTATGGTCGTTTGATAGTCAACATAGCTAGATTTGCGTATCAGAGATTGGCAAGCTCCATGTATTCTGTCATTTCCTCTATTTGTAACTCCTTTAGGAAAATTTTAGCTTTATTCTATTGATCAATCCCATCAATGATGGGCTATCACAATTCATATCCTTGTTGGAGTTGTTAGAGGATATCAGTTACCTTTGCCTTTGCCACTTAAAGATGTTTTTCATTTACTTCTTTCTATAGGCCAACCTGTTCTATGTAGTGATTCTTGACTCACTCAAATTTGAGAGCCTCTCATTTCCAAGAAACTACCTCTATTGCAGTGTTTTAGCAAAGGGCACAAACCTCCTCCAAGGAGAGGTTTCTGTTCTAAGCTGCCAATCTCCTTAACTCTATGTTTGCTCTAGCTAGTTGCTCATGCTACTGATGGATAAAGTCAGTCAACTATTGTTTATGCTCATCAACATTTCATAGGCAACGGTTCTCTGTGGTTAGTTGCACATTCACCTAATGGGTTAGATCTAAGGCCTTCCAAATTTTGTGCTGGGTAGCCTCTACCAAGGATCGGTAGAACATGGCTATCTCCATTGCATCATTAACCCCTTTTAGTCTAGTGTGAAGATGTTCAATAGCTTCATCTCTTGTCAATGTTGGGTTGAGAAATGCTTGGTTGGTAATTTGGGCTCTTAATTCAACAACTTTAGTAGCCAAGTGTTTTTTTAGCTCCTTGGTTATTTCAAGTTGTCCTTCCAAGATAATGTTTCTGCTCCTTGCCTCTAGCAAATTTGACTAGGTTACAATAATACTATCAGGAAGATCAAAGACATTTGGAAGTGGTTGCCTGGTTCCTGTTGTAATTGAAAACATTGGTGGCTATAATGGAACACTAAGAGGTTTGTGGATGCATAGCTTTGACCCTGTGTCCACGTGAGGGCCTATCGGAGGTAGAGACAGGGTGCCTAGAATGGTCTTGGCAATGAAATGGGGACTTACAAAATGTGATTCCAAAATGGTGCTAAGTGTTTGCATGGTCTTCATAGTGTCAAAGGGGATGAGCATAGTTAAGGGTTTCCACCAAAAGTGAAGGTTTCAATGCACAGTTATGTGTAAAAATAACAAAAAATACAAGTAAAATGCCAAAATGCAAATAAAAATGCATGGGGGGAGAATGAGAGAGAAAGTAGCACCACCCTAAATAGGGTCAAGCATAGTTAACCTTAAGAGTTGAGAAGGTACGTGGTGTATAATAGGTGCAATGGATAATGTAGTCATAGTCTTAGGGTGTCTGGGCCATGAAAACTAATGTCTATCATAGTGTACGTGCTTGTTGGGTTGGTTGCCATGGTGTGCAGTGAACTACGGTGGTCTGTAGTATCTTATAATGAGCTACAATGGTGTGCGAATGCTTTGCCTTGCCAAAGTGCCAAATGCACTTTCAAAAATGCCAAATGCCATGAATGCCAAATTTCAAATTTTGAGAACCCCTAAAATGTAGAAGATAGGGGTTTTTATAGGGCTAGGTTTCCCATGAAATGCGGATCGGTTGCCACGTGGTAATGGGACAGTTAGGACTATGCTACACCCAACTATGCTCTTCACTAAAGTAAATGATGTCATGCTCTGGTGTGCTCCAATGGACTTTGTGAGACTACCAGACTATGACTACACTGCTAACTGCATGTTTGTGTGCCGAAAAGACCACAATGTATCTAACAAAAATGCAAAAAATGCTAGTTTGGAGACTATGTTATCCATTGTCTCAAGTGATGTCAAGCGTAGTTACAATTTTGGGACAAAGGAGGATGCCAAAAAGATGCATGCTGCTTGTTGAAGGTGTGTTGGAGCTGATGTAGATGCTGGTGCTACGTTGTTGAGGCCTTTGGATGTTGTTCTAGCTAGCTATGCTTAAGTATGCTCTAGATTGGGGGAGAGCGTATTCACAACACTTAGCAAAATTTCTGAAAAATGTAGCTTCCAGTTAACTACACTTGACTATGCTCTAGTTTGGTGAAGAGCATGGTTTCAATAGTTAGAAAAAACTATAAAAAATTAGGCCTTGATGCTGTCTACATTTAACTACGCTCCTGGGTAGTGGGGACTGTAGTCTTGATAGTTAGAAAATTTTGTCAAACTATTTCTTCCATGCCAACTACACTTGACTATGCTCTAGTGCAGTGGAGAGCATAGCCTCTGTCAAACTATTTCTTTGATGCCAACCACGCTTTGTAGTTACTGGCTTGACACTTAGGAAAATTTGCAAAACTAGCCTGTAGTGCTAACTACACTCTCTACTAAGCTAACTATGCTCTAGTGTAGTGGGGAGTATAGTCCCAACACTTAGATAAATTTGCAACTTCTTGCTTCATGCTGACACTTAGGCAAAATTACAAAAAATTAGTCTTTGGAGTTGACTACGCTCCCCATTGGGGGACTATGCTCTAGTGTAATGGAGAGCGTAGTCCCAGCACTTTAAAAAACTTTGCCTCATGTTGACACTTAGATAATTTTGTAGAAAAATTGTGGTAGCCTAAATTTGGTGGTGTTTCATTGGCCCTTCTTTATTGACATCTAGAGGAGTGGCCTTAGAGACATCAACAAAGAATTGCAAAACGCCACTGTAGGCTTGACATCAACATTGCTCTTCCATGCATGGTTGGATGTTACTACGCTATGCTCAAGAGTGCTGTGGATAGCGGTATGCTGAGAGTAAAAAGTGTAGGTAATATGCTAGGAGATAACAAAAGAGGTTAAATGCAAACAAGGTGTCATGATGTAGGATGTGGAGTTAGCATGACTAATGGTGGACCATGGCTCTAGGGTGGCTTACCTTTGAAAACGTTAACCTCTTGTTGGAGTGCTCATGAGAGAGTCAAGGTGGATTTAGAGCCTAACTAGTTGTGAAATTACAGCTTTGTTGATTTGCTTTGGAAGATGCTTATCCCCCTTTGCTTGTTTTTTTATTTTTATTTTTGCTTATTGTTGTGAACCTTCTTTGGGATCTACGCATTGCTAAATGCTAACTGCAGGATGCTTTTCACCAAGTGGGCTACGTGCCACCAGATGGGCTTTGCTCTAATGCTTGTAAAATTGCATTACATCTGTGGGACAAGTGTTTCCTCCCCAGGATGACTTGTGTTACATATGCTTGGGCTTTGACTAGCTAATAGAGGCTCCCCATGACACAACTTATGTTATGTCAACCTTAGGTTTTACGATTTAGTTTGCAGAGGATGCCATGTGGTCGTAGCGGTTTGCAATCTGGCCTATGTAGGGGAATGCAAAAGTATGGAGGCATAGGAATGGGTGTAGGCCATAATGGGGTCATAGAGCTATGCACTTTTGAGAGGCTTAACTAGCCCAATCATGCACATTGAAGCAATGTGGTGACTTGCCGCTATGATGAGATGCACCTTTGCATGACCGCCTCAAGGCTTCATCTTGCAAACATAACTCTAAGGTAAGAAAACCATAAAACATGCAATGCAAATAAAATTTCAAGGGTGATAATGTTGTGAATACTCCAAAGGGTGCATTAGTTGTAGGTGTTCAGAAGGCTAGAAAAATTGTGGAAGGTGATGATGCTACAAGTTCTCAAGAGGCCATGTCGATGGCAAGCATTTAGAAAGCCAGTGAAATGTCAAGGGATTATGATGCTACCAGTGATTGAAAGGCTACATTGATGACAAGAACTTAAAAAATCAGCAGAATGGTGGGAGGCCATAATGCTGCAAGTGCTCCTAGGGCCAAGCAATGACAAGAGACCAAAAAATCAACAAAATGGTGGAGGGGCCATAATGTTACAAGTGCTCCAAAGGCGAAGATGATGGCCAACGCCCCATCTTAGGACTATAGTATTCTTGCCTGCATGATGTAGAGGAGTTGGGGGGGGTGTTTGAAATTATTTTTGCTCGCTTGTTCGTGGAACTGTGCATGACTAATGGAAAACCTAGTTTAAGGTCTTGGTAGATTGTGGCTTTTTTGGTTTCAGGTTCTAGTAGACCATGAACCCAATTTAAAGTCCTAGCAAACCATGGTGCACTAGTTTATAGTAATAGTAGACTACTATGTCAATTTAACATCATGGCGGAGGTGCTATGCTAATTTATAGTCATAGTGAACTTGTTATGTCAATTTATAGTCATAGCGGACTTCTTGTGCTAGTTTATAGTCATAGTGAACTTGTGTTGGGTCTGTGTCAGTTTATTGTCATAGTGGATGAGCTATGCTAGTTTGACATCATGGAAGATGGGCTATGCCAGTTTAACATCATAGCAGATCATTGATGCCAGTTTAGTGTCGTAGTGAACATATGCTTTGCCAGCTTAGCATCATAGTGAATGAATGCTTACCTTGTTTCATTGATGTGCAACATGTTAAGTGTAGTACAACTTTAGGTATGAATGGTTCAATGGATTGGCAAATTCATTGCCATCTTGATTAGCAAGCTTGAATGCTTCATTGTCATAGGCCTTAGTGACCAAAAAAGGCCCTTCCCAATTGGCTGAGAATTTGTCCACGGGTTCACGAATGGCCTTGAGGACTAGGTCCCCTCTCTGGATCAAGCATTGGTGTTGGTTGTGATGGTGCTTTTGCCTTTGCCTTTCTTGATACCATTCAATGCAATCAAGTATTTGCATACGCTCCTCCTCTATTGAGTCGAGGTCTACAATTCTCCACTCATCATTCTGAGCTTCATCGATGAAGTTTGAGAGGATTACCCGAAGCAATGAAACCTACAATTCAAGGGGCAAAACTACTTTAGATTCGTAGACAAGATCGTAAGGCATCTTACTTATTATAGCTTGGCATGTTGTGTGGTAGGCACAAAGTATGTAGACTAATTACTTGTGCCATGATTGTTTGCTATTATTTATCATCTTCTCAAAAGGTTGACGATAACTTTGTTTATGGCCTCCACTTGGCCATTCGCTTGAGGGTAGCACGGTAACGAGAAGGAATGTTTGATACTAAAGTGCTTACAAAAGGCTTTAGTTTTAGCACTACTAAATTGTGGCTCATTGTCTATTAATATAGTCATATGTAAGCCAAAATGGATCATTATGTTATCGAGCACAAATTTGTAAACTTACTATGATGTCATCTTCCTAAGGGGAATAGCCTTAGCCCACTTGGTCAAATACTCAGTTATGATTATGATGAAGCTATTCCCTATAGAGGACTTAGGTGTTATAGGTCCCATGATGTCCAATTCCCAATGTTGGAATGGCCACCTGAGCTATGTCGTATGTAGTTTAGTTGGTAGCATGTGCATTAAGTTGCTATTTTGTTGACCAACATCACATGTTTTGACCTTGGAGATGCAATTGCACTCCATGTAAGGCCAATAATAGCCCAAGCATCTAATCTTCATTGCCATTACCCTTGGTGCTATGTGACCTCTGCACAGTCCCTCATGGACTTGTTCAATGATTGTTTATGCTTTGCTATTGCTTATGTGTGTTAGTAGTATACCATCATAGGATATGTGACATAATGTGCTATCATCCACTATGATGTACTACCACAAACATTTACACACTATGTCTTTTTGAGTGGTAGTTAAGTGTTGTGGAGGTTCACCTTGTAGAAGATACACCTTGATATCATCATACCATTCTCCTGCATGGGTTGTGCTAACTGTGGTTATGGATGCAATGTTTGTGATTTGTGTGATAGGCATAGTACAATCCACTACCGAGGTGGGCAATGCATGAAACATGTCAGGTGTGATACTCAAGGCTAATTTGGCTAATGTGTTGGCTATGGCATTTTCGTTTTTGGGAATGTACTAGACATCTGCAATTACAAATTGTTTAAGCAAGTGCTTTGCTAAGTGATAATAAGGTTGTAAATGTTAAGACTTACATAAGTAAACCTTTGTCACCTGATTAACCACTTATTATGAGTCACCTTGGATTGCTATGCATTGAATTCCTAGGTCACATGCTGCAAGGATGCCTCTAAGGAGACCTTCATACTTCACCGTGTTGTTGGTACAAGGGAATGCAAAATAGAAAGTGAAGGATTGAATCTCCTTGGAGGGAAATGTGATAACAACAATGATGCTACCTCCTTGAGAGGTTGAAGCTTCTGCAAGATGCAGGAGTTCCTCACAATTATCGGGTACTTGACTAATGCTACTGACATGCTTATCTAGGAATTCTGGATCTATTGTTGCTTGATCGTTAACTAGTGAAACCGTAAGTTTTGTAGCTATATCTTGACCTTTTGTCGAGGCTTGCACAATGTAATGTAGGTCAAACTCCATGGTTATTTCTTTCCATTGTGCAATACGATTGCTCTTGTAGATATTTGTTGTGATTTCTCAAAGTACGTTATTCTTGCAAATGATATTGACTTGACTGTGAAAAAGGTAATGCCTCCACTTCTTGAGTGAGAAGACTAAGGTGAGGCAACACTTTTTCACATCATTGTATTTTGCCTTGTGGGCAACTCATGCGTGACTCAGGTAGTAAACTAAGACCTCTATACCATCATCTCACTTTTGGTAAAGTAGAGAAGAAGTGAACATGTCAAAGGTAGGAAGGTAGATGTAAAAGGGTTTATCTCCTTGTAGAGGGTGAAATATGGGAAATTGCACTAGCTCTTGTTTAAGATTGTCAAATGCCTATTAGCATTAAGCTGTTAACTTAAAATGGGCTTGTTTATTACGCAAATGTTGCATTAGCTATAACTTATCAGTTAACTGCGTGATAAACCTATGTATAAATTACAATCTACCTTGCAACCCTCGTTGCTCCTTAAGGTTAGCTAGAGGTGCCAAGTTGGTTATGGCCTTAACCTTGTTAGGATCTACGCGTATTTCTACTTTGGATACTACAAAACTAAGAATCCAACTCGTTGTGAAGCTAGAAATACATTATTTGGGGTTCAACCTAAGATCATGTTTAAGATAACATTTAAGCACTATGTCCAGATTATTTGCATGGTCCTGAACCACTTTGGACTTAACTGCTATGTCATCAACGTAATCATTAAGTAAACTTAGCATGTAATCACTAAAGATGTATATCATCACTCATTAATACGTTGCTCTTGCATTCTTAAGTCCGAAGGACATCATGGTGTAATAGAACATACCCCAGGGGGTCATAAAGGTTATGTTGAGTTAGTGCTTTGGGTTGATCCTAATCTGGTTGTAGCCCAAGAACCTATCTATGAAGGATAACAAGGTGTGATCAACCGTGGTATTGATTAGTTGATCAATATTAGGTAACAAAAAATCATTTTTGATGGTTGCCTTGTTCAGGTCCCAAAAGTCTATGCAAATGCGTATACTTGCATTATTCTTAGGCACAACTACGATGTTGGAGGCCTAGTTCGCATAGTAAATAGCTCGAATGAAACTAGCTTTGTAAAGCTTGGTGATCTCATCATGGACATTCAACACCACCTTAGGTCGAACCTTGCATGCTTTCTATTTTACTGGCTTAATGCAAGGATCAAAGATAATATTATGTTGGACTAGCTAGGAGTCTAGGCTTGGCATGCCCTCATATGACCATGCAAATGCCTTGATGTTATGGTTTTGCACCTTGGCGATGTCTTGGGCATGTTGGGGATCTAGCGAGGATCTTAGTTTTAGTGTTTTTGCCTTACCATTAGGTGTTTTCTTAGGGATCTCAATAAGGGGATCCTCTGTAATGTCCCCTACCTTGAGATCGAGAGCTTTAACAAGATGGTCATGCTAGTCTAATGGTGTCTCTACGAATGCTATGTATTTTTTGTAAGCTGTAGGCTCAAGGTTTAGGTAATGTGTGTCAATGCATCACTTAATATCGCTGTGAGGTCCCTCAAGGACTAGAGGTGAGAGAAGCTACTCATGCATGGCCATGTTGTATTCTTGCAAAACAAACCAGGAAAACGTTAAGTAACACCTATCTAAAACAAGTTAATGTACATAAATGACTAAAAATCAATGCAAAAAAAATTTGTCTAAGTATGTAATAGGGGCTATAAAGAGGGTGGAAGTGTGTGCCAATTTTAGGCCTTGGTAGGCCATGCATGCTAGTTTTAGATCTTAGCATATTGTGGATGCCAATTTTAGATCTTAGTAGATCATGGATGCCAGTTTTAGGTCTTAATTGACCAGGGTGCATTAAATGTGTTAGTTTGGGAAAGGTTGGTTGTGAATGGGAAGTGAGATTAGCTAAGGCACTGACAAGGTAATGAAAAGTTAGAAATTTTGGCTAAGTGTAAGTGACTACGCTCTCACCTAAATATGCTCCCACAAAAAGTTGAAATTTTTGGCTAAGTGTGGAGCATAGTCTTAGGTAGATGGATCATTAAACGACCCTAGGATGGTATAAAAGCACATTTCACTGTGGGTAAGTTGTCATTTTCAAACTTGAAAAATGTAAAATCTAGAGCATAGAGTTGCTATTGTAATTGTTTCATGTCACCAGTATTGAGCGTAGTTAGACCAAGATGATGCACCGAAGTAGATGTCTGCACCTAGGATTGATGAACGTGGATGAGGGGGAGCAAGGACTTGGCCACCTACCACAGGCATGTGTGGAAGAGAGAGGCCATTAGCATTTGCCAGGTACCCAACTATGCTCCCCCTTGTATTTTTTGCTTTGTTTGTTTTCTACACTTGTTTGGGATTTGGGAGTGTAGTAGTTGTTGGAACCTTGTGATGGTAGGGTCCATCATCATCATGGATCATTTTAGTTGCTATGACTGGGAGGGCTTGCATGGTGGGAAGGGCTTTTTTTAGCATGATGAGGATTTTGCTATTGCGTGTGTGGGTCTTGCTAGGCTGTGGGTGAGGCCATAAATCTAACAAACAACCTGAAATGTTAGAAAATAAAATATTAGAAAAATAAAGGCAGCTAAAAAAATGAAAAAAATATTCAAGGAATTAAACATTTCCATAGACATAGAATCTATTTTAGGTCCTATCCCTTCTTTACCCAAAGAAAAAGGTAAAGCTACTCTACAAGAAGTAGGGACTACAACAAATGAGACATATTCTTCATCTTCCAAATCTATGGATGAAACATCACAACCTCCAACTATTGATACGTCTTGTTCACATACCAAAATAGAATGACAAGATAAGCACTACCATTGTGTGGAATGTGATGCCCTATTACAAATAAACATGAACGAAGAAAAGAAAAGAAACCAACAAAAGAAAATCAAGAACCTAACACAGCGATCTATGCCATTCCTTGGAAAAACAGTATCATTGCTCCTGCCAAGACTATTCAGTTACAAAATTGGGCTAATCAATGTATTTTAAATATAGAAGGTATAACTCATAGGATAGAAAGAGATACATAGCAATTAGTAATAGATAGTCAACAGTTAGTAGAATTAAATGCTAAACATTATGAGTCCTTAGAAGGTCTTACACAAGAAGTCAAAAATGTCTGCCAAAAATGGGTATCAAAACAAAAACAACTGACAACTAGCCAAAAACCTAAAATCCCTCTTAGGTTAGCTAGCTCTCCTCTTAGCATAAGAAAATGTAGATGGAGAAGGAAGAAGAAAGAAAGAAAAGGAAAAGAGAAATTAGTTAGTGCTAACACCCAACATATAGACATAGAATCAGAAAAGAAAGCTTCAATGAATAGTGAAGAAGAATTCTTTATTACGGCAACTGGCAGGAAAACATCTTTAAAAAATCCTATTGGTTACTCTGCTATTTAGACAAAGAAATTTGTTGATAAAGCTCCTATATTTTCAATGGATGATAAAGATCTCAAAGGTAGACAAGATATGATTGATGCAATATAGAGTTATCTATCTATTCAAATCTTGCTTGAAGAAAAAAAACCACAAATGGCTATTTGGAATACAACATATAATTTTAGAGGTATTTTATTACATTGATGACATCATATTCCTGATGGTATTAAATGTAAGTTACTACTCCCACTATTGTATTTTTGAATGCTATTATTAAAGAATTTATTGGAGATAAAGAGAGCAAAGATAATGTCTACAGAGATAGCTATTATAAGGCAAGATTAACTAGAATTCAAAATCTACCTAGGTTTCTAGATGACATGGAAAATTTATATTACAATGAAAACCTTACTCATGAAATTGGAGCAAAAGAACATTTGTTAGGATATTTGCCACAACCATTCTACAATAAATACCTTGCAAAATTTAAAAAGAAAAATCTAGTATTAGTAGAAATGAGATTTGGCATTATTACACAATTTCTTATGAACGTGAATAGAGAAATTTGTTATGATCAACAAGCCCAAAGACAAATAAAGGAATTATCAAATAAAATAGGAAAATCCCTTTGCTTAGAAATGTGTCTTGAAGAAAAATACAATGATTCTTCTTGTTATAAAGAGTCTAGACCACGTAGAAAGTTTACAAGAGGATCATAGAAACAATGGCGTAGAAAATATGATCACATAAAAAGTGAAGCTTCAAATAAATATAAAGGCATGTTTATGTGCAGATTTAAGAAGGCCCAAAGAAATTAGATCAAATTTTTCTTATGTAAAGGAAATCATTTCTTTAAGTAGTTCCTAAAAAAGGATCAGTATCCAAAGAAGGTCAATTTTCTTACAAATTTGAATTTATTAGAACAATATTTTGAATATACTTCTGATCTTGATATTCCATTTGCACATGGAGATATCTTGTTACATTCTTCTGATGAGTATACAGATGATAGTTCTAGCCATATTTCACCATCTAAAGTGCCTTTGATTGAGGACACTTATTATGGATGATAGTTCTAGTCGTCTTTCATCATCTAAAGTGCCTCTAATCGAGGACACTTATTTTTCCACTAGAGATTGGGGAGGGGTGGGGGAGGGGCATGGTGGATGTGTGGATTCATCTAATAGTGATGTATATTATTATGCAAACGTGAATCACTCATTGTCATCTCATTCGAGATCTTGTCGAAGTCATAGACGTAAAAAACCTCAGCTAACATTTGAAAGTGATCCCATGTATTTAGAATTAGATTGACAATTACATAAGTTAGAGAAAAAACTTAAGAAAACACCACTAGATGACATACATCAATATATTGTACACAAAAGGGTATATAGTAGAAGAAAGAAGAATTAAAGCTATATAAAAGACAATTTATTGCTCATTATACGGACGCCCAGCCTATAGCCTCTTCATCAGAAGTCAAGAAGACTTAGAACAACTCTTAGAACAAGAGTATATAGAGAGAAGAAAAGCTATCGTAATATCTGTATCAGATGCAGAAACAAGTGTAGGAGAAGAAACAAGAAGAGAAGTCCATAGGACAAAAGAACAGTCCACATCTCCACCTCCAAACTTAGATCATTTAATCTGGAGACAACACAAGATAAAGTAGCTACAACTCTTTATCTAGTGGGATTCACATGAAATGAAACTTCTGAAAATAGAAGACGAGAGTGATCAACGTAAACAATGTGAAGATGAAACGAAATCCATCATGCCTGTCCAAGTGATCAACAAAAACTTAAAAGTAAAAACTAGACTACCTATATGTACTTTTAGAATAAAGTTACCTAGTTATAAACCTTACTCAATAGATGCTCTTATAGATAGTGGAGCAGAGATATCGTTAGGTAGGAAGAGCATAATTCTAGTAGAACTTTGAGAAGATAGGGATAAAATGTATGTCACTTTCAATACGTAAAAGAAAGCGATTGAACAAAAGACAATTATTCCTATTCTCTCTCCATCCAATAAAAAGATAGAAATAATTATACATCAGTTAGATTTATCATCTTATGATTTACTAATTGGTACTAATAATTTAAGTTTGTTAGAGCCTTATACTATTATGAGTAATAGTGTTTGTTTAAATCATGAAAGCTTTCCTAGAAAGCAATCCTCTGTTAGTAGGTATCCATTATAGTCACCTAGGCAAAAGAATGCTAATCACTAATGGGTGATTAATCAAGTAAATAGTTTAGATAATAAATTTTTAGAAATAAAAGAAAAATTGTTAATTTTATCCAGTGACGATCCACCATGCTTGAGGCACAAAAAGGAACATTGGTATCATATTAAATTACATGATAATATCAAAGTTAAAACTAAAGTGCACCATATTGGAATGTCACCTAAATTGCAAAAAGAATGTCAACAATAGATTAAATAGTTATTACAAAGAGGTTTGATCGAACCCAACACTAGTATGTTTGCTTGTGCTACTTTATACATATATAAAAGTGTTGAACTCGTACGTGGAAAGAAAAGATTAGTTGTTAATTATAAGCCTCTTAATGACTTAATTAAGGCAATACAACATCCTCTCCCTAACAAGGATGACTTATTCCAACAACTCCTCCACACCAATATCTATTCAAAATTTGACCTAAAGTCAAGTTTCTAGTAGATACAGGTCTATTCAGAAGATAGATGGAAAATGATGTTCACAGTCTCGGGAGGATTATTCGAATGGACTGTCTTACCATTTGGCATAAAAACAACACCCAACATATTCCAACAAGCCATGGATCATATCTTCCATTAGTATAGTTTCATTATGGTATATATAGATGACATTTTAGTTATGAGAAAAAATCTACAGGAAATCCTAAACCACCTACAACAGTTCTATGATCTTATTGAAAAAAACGATTTAGCTTTGTCTCCAACAAAAATGATAATAGCTCAGCCATGTATTAAATATCTAGGATTAGAAATAGAAAATGACAAGGTCTCACTCCAACACCATATTTTAAAATCCATTAAGAATTTCCCCAATGAGATAAAAGATAAAACACAATTGTAGAGATTCCTTGGTTGTGTGAATTATGTCTTGGGTATTTACAAGGACTTGGCTACAGACAGAAAACTACTCAATGCACAACTTGGAAAAAATCCATCACCATGGTTTGCATAACATACTACCATGATAAGAAAAATTAAAGACAGATGTAAAAATCTCCCACAACTACTCTTGCCAATAATAGGTATATTAATACTGTAGACAAATGCATTTTATGAATTTTGGGTTATAGCTCTTAAAGAGTATTTGGAAGGAACAATTCACATATGTAGGTATGCTTCTGGTAAGTTTGCACCAAATAAGCTCTACTACCATAATACACAAAGAGTTGTTCACCATCTTGAAAGGTATAGAAGCATTTTTGTTGTTCCTTTAGGAGAGAAGATTTATTGTAAGGGGTGATTTAAAGCATGTAGATAAATATTTAAACACTAAAGCATTAAATAAGTGGCTCATACTCAGTTAATCCGATGGGCTTTATTCTTAGCTAACTTTGATTTTGAAACCTAGTTTATAAATGAAAAAGTTAATTGTTTAGTAGATTTCTTAACATGTGAATTAAATTTAAATGAATAGTAGGCACTTGATTAGTATTTTGTTTTCTATATGTACAGATTTGTTACTTTCAAAAGGTTGGGTTATGCATTTCACTAGGAGAATCAGACTCTGTTGAACATATGAAGTTTGTATGCCTCTACTTGAGCAGTAAGTAGTTCGGACATCTCATGAAGCGTCTTGGGATTCATTTGTAAGTATGACTAATAATTCATCTCATTATAGTAATATTACCTAGACCGTATTCACCTCCTATCCTACTGATGCATTCCCAGCATTTCCACAAACCATTCCAACACATTTCAAGCTTAATACCTTTGTGTCCATGGAACTATTATATTTCCACAACCTGTATATTGATAATGACCTATTATGGCCTTATTACTAGCTGAATGAATACCATATGTATAAAATCTCTTTGAATCCATCCAACCATCTCACAAATACCAATTTTTGGAATTGGTCGGCCAAATTTGGCTATTCTCCTGTTCACATTCCTCCTGGTTATTCGAGGAATGTTTACCATAGGTTAATAGAACAATATGGTGATTACATGTATTATGGACACATGCAATCAAGGCTATGGCATTATACTCATCAATATGCTACATCCCTGTATTTCCTGGTTTCCTGTATTACAAAACAAACCAATTGGATGAATTCTTGGGGTTTGGCTTTCTACCAGGATATTGACACTAGTAATGCATATGATATCTAGTAGCATTGTGAAAAACACTAGTGTGTCCCTCTTTCCCTTGAGCTGTATCACCTTGATAAACACCTTAGAGAATATTGTGGGCAAGGTAATCATGAAAAGGTTCTCTATCTTGCTAGACCCATGGTAGATCATGATCATGCTTCGCTATCATCCTCATCTGATGAGAAATCTGTTTGAACTCCATAATTGTACTAAAAGTTGGTTTGCCAGTAATGTAGTGTGTATATTGTTGATAGTGCGCACACTTTAGATAGTGCTTTTTTGATTTTGAGGCAAGGATAGTGTGATGTCCACTATCCCCCATGCTTATTGTCTTGATTTTTATATGAGTGCATTGTGTGTCAAACCACACTATGAGTGTTCAAGAAGCATTTGCTTCTCCTATATAAGTGTGTGTTTAGCACCTTAGGAGGCAATCCAAGTTGAGAGAACTCAAATGAAGTGCATAGCTCTCTAAAAAGCATTCTAATTTGAAGCATCCCTTGAGTCTTTGTTGTAAGCTTCCCTATTACATCTTGCAATAAAGATTTGTGCTTAAATATCTCTATGTGATTCCTTTTACTCTATCTTGTTTCTATGTTGTTGTGTTTTTATCATTGAGCTGCTAATCATTCGTGAACACGAGTGAGAGAATGAATGAAAAGTGAGGCTGGGCGAGGATTGGTATTAAATCCAAGTTGCTCTACGACATTGTTGCATCCATGTGAGATGTTTGGTTGACATTGTTTGCTCCTCGAGGTGCCTAGTAAGTTGTGTAGTAAGGCTATGAGGAAGGTGAAGTAAGATGTGCAATAGAAAAATATTTTAGGTTCCACTCATGCTTTCTCATATGTTCAAAGGTTATCGCAGTTCGGTTAGTCTCTGTTAATAGCTACAATTCCTCCTATTCCTAAATAGAAGGCTATTTATGTGAGTAAAGCGTTAGAGTTCATAGAAAGTCTTTGATACATGCACATCTATGAATGTGATTTGCATATTTTTGGTCATGGACTATGCCTGGTAGCCTTACAAAATTTTTCACAAGGGGAAGTTGATAAGTGGATAGATCAAGGTTACAAATACATGCATATCGCAGAGATTGATATCCATATCCACCCTCATTTTAACTATAGGCTAAATTGTCCTTATTAGATCATGTTAATAGATAGAAGATTTAACAATTTTAATGATGCGATAATCACTCAAGCCAACAGTTAGTTAAAAATCGATGCTCTAGTCTGTACTCTTCCTAATTTTACTTTATTTTTATTTGATCCAAATTTTTTTTCTAGTTTAATGTTAATAGCATATATCCCTTTAGAAATGGCTCCTAATAGTATATATGCAACAATAGGAACTAGGTTAATATTTAAATTATTTGATACAACTTGCATTAAAAATTTATTGCCCTTAAGCCAACAAGCTACTCACATTGGCACCACAAACTTAGAATATGGAACAAAGATCAATACAAAGGACTTGTTGATTCATACACAATATCCAAATCTAACGGATTTGCAAGAAGATTGTTATGAATGTTTAGTACCAAAGGGTAAACAAAACAAAAGATGTTACAATGTCCATCTAAAACCTTTAGTAGTAACAGAACATGATCCTTTACAACTAAGATCTAAATCTAAGAAAAAGGTTGTTACATTATTTAAAAATCTTCAAATCTAGGCATTGTAAAAACATGGTCTTGATCTTCTTAGCCTCCAGCACCTTTACCTCCTTTCAGAATATTTTTTGCATCTTTCGATGTAGCCAGAGTAGGGGAAGGATCATTGGCATGCAATGCAGTGCAACCACTAGCTACACACAAAATGGCAGGGCTAAGACTACCATTAGGATTTTCAAGGTGCGCAGGGGTTTTTGCCACTCTTTTGTCCCTTTTTTTCACAAAAAATTTTGTCTTCTGCAATGTGGGTGAGGCTAGGGGCATGATGAGGGTTCTATAACTTTTTTTTTTGAAAATAAAATGATAATAGGGTAGGGGTGCGAGGCATGTTAAGGGCTGCAGGGGGCCGTGAGGTGCTTGCACATCATGACATGGCCAAGGGTTGTGGGGATGTTATGCCTCACAACGTAACCATGCAATCCATAAGTGCCACAAGAGGGTTTTAGTGCCAAGGGCACGTTTCTCCCTTTTTTCAATTTTTTTCTTTTTTGAAATCAAGGGTCATGGCAAGGCATGGTACAAGGGCTATGGTTGTGGTTGCAGTCGCAAAGACCATGACCGTGGTTGGTGCTCAATGTGCACTAAGGGGCAACGATGGTGGAGGGTGTAGGGCATGGTGGATGATGCCACGATAGGGCATGGTGCACAAAGCATAGTAGGCATGGCAGGCGTGTTGCGCTAAGAGCATTGGGACAATGGTTGCGACTGCGTCTTCTATTGTCATGGCTAGGACTATAATCCCTATCTTGGAGGTATAGTTGATGCCAAGTGTTTGACAAAATGCATTTTCTCAACAATTAGTTTTTTTTGGAGAGAGTGTAGTTACAGTGCCTAGAGTTAGAAAAAATTTACCTCCTTTTTGGACTATGCTCTCTACGGAGGTTTCCCAGAGTTAGATTTTTTGTGAAAATTTGGACTATGCTCTCCATTGTGATAGTCTAGATTTAGAAAATTTCAAGAGTTTTTGGACTATACTCTCTATTGAGGTAGTCCAGTGTTAAAAAAATTCGTAAACCTGCAAAATGTGATAATGCTATTCCTGAAAACTATAACAATGCTAAACCTATGAAAACATGCTGATGCTAGACCTTATGAAATAAAATGCTAATGTTATGTGAATGTGTTGTACCCTAGTGAGTACTAGGTGTGTCAAATAAGTTAGTTGACGTCCTATACCCACAGGGCCCTAGAGGACATTGCCAAAATTAAAAAATTTTGCTAAGCTATGTTATATTGTGCTAACTTTGCTAACTTAATTTAATGGTTTTACATCAAAATTTGCATCTATATATGTATATTAACACTTTGTTTATTGCTTGTCCATTGCAGAGTGCTACTAAAGCCTATCTTGATTGTTGTGGAGCTTGTGGGCATCTTGTGCTGCATGAGCAAACCTATTCCTAACACAATTATGCTAGATATGTGGGTGAGTTAGTAGGTAGTGTGGTTCTAACCAGGGGCTCATGAGTTCTTAGAGTACCTACTATAGCATTTTAGTGTGATCATGTGGTGACACTTAGCAGTGGAGGCGGCTAGTGCCATCACTGAGACGATGCTGCCTAAGGCTAACGAGGACATCTTGAGGTTCATCTCAAATGATCCTGTTGCTAGTAGTGATGGAATGGGTGATTCACGTAGAGGCCCTAGGAGTGCTTAGTGCATGTCCGGGATATGGTGTATGACAGGGTTCAATTGCTATAATAAGAGAAACACCCTCTTCGTCATGCTGCAAGTGCACACCCTGTTCCAGAACCCACCTGAAACTATTTACTATGTTAGAGGGTAAGTGCTTTTATAGCTGTCATAGATTGTCTTTTGCTACTTACTCATGCTAACTTGCTAACATCTCATGCTTAATGTTAGATTCAAAGTTGATGAGGATAGTCTACATGATGAGCCGGATGCTCTAGCCTTGACTCGCACCACCTTAGAGGTTCTCTCTTCTAGCCTGAATGTTCAGGATGTTGTGCTTGAGCAGGAGAGGTTTGATTTGAAGGTCTACCCCACCCACTACCCAAGAGCATATGAGTGGTGTATGATCCATGACTAGTTGGATGAGGAGTGGGTCACAAGTGTGATTAACACCAATGTTGTAGTGCCACCCTTGTCTTGCATCCCATTTATGTCATGTGTGTGTTTAAGCTTTAGCTTATGTACTTGCTCGTGTGTTGCATGTTAGTTTGCCTTTTGCATAATGCTAATGTTGTTTTGCCTTTATTACAATGGTAGTTACTTTAGGTGAGGTGATGGTGGTCACAACAGGCCGTACAACGGCCACCTTCATCATGAAATATGGTGATGTGGAGGGTGCGTAGCATTGGTTGTGCCATAAGGCCTCTAAGGCATGCAGGGTTGATGGACTTATTCTTGGCCCTTAGCTAGAGTATTCTAGAGGCTAAAATGGTCACCATAATTGACTCCTTTAGTAGTGACATCCAATAGTTCGTCACCTGTGTGTGCAGTGTGAGGGTAGTGCTTAACCTTAGCAAGGCCTTGTTTACTGACCTCTTTGGCCTCCCCACTGATGACCTGTTGATTGTTAAAAAGGCTAGTAGGGAGGTGGACTACAGAGGGGGATATTGAGGACTAGTTAGAGGCCACTTAATCTCACAAGGGCATACCCATCAAATATGTTCTTATGCTTGAGGTATGGGAGCTTTACCCTCTTTTCTGCGCATGCACCTTCCCAAAGCCGCTCTCCCAAGGAAAGATCCTTGGGGTGGAGCAGGCACAAGTGATGAAAGAGTTGTTACTAGAGGGCAAAAGGCTCAACTAGGCTACCTACATTACTACCTGCTTGAATGCATAGATCTCCAGGCTATAGTTTAACATCTAGGCATGGTCCCATGTCCACTTTGCATTCTTTGTAGGGTATCTGAGAAGGTTCACAGAGCTTCTGGTTATGCATGATGGTGGGCATTGTGCGGTGCAAGACCACAAGCAGTTGTCAAAGCCATGGGTCAAGAACCTATTCATGATCACATGGGCATAAGACCCCCCTAGAGGAGATCAATGAGTCATTTTCCATAATGACTAAAGGTTCTATGTGACGGTCATACTATTTATGTGATAGTGCAGGTGAGGGTCCTCCAGTTGGCACTAGAGACATGGATAAGGTGGATTGCTACATTATAGAGACGGTGGGACTATCTAAAGCAAAGATTAAGAGGAGATTTGCTATAGAGGAGTCTGCTCCTGAAGTTGGGAGGCCAAGTAGCAAAAAGATCCATATCAAGTTTCAAAGCTTGGATATGGAGGTTGCAGGTTAGTATGCATAACTTGATAGATGCATTTATTGTATAAATGTTTGTTTATATTTTTATGTTTTTGCATTTATGCTATGATATTAACTAGTATTAATGTGCTATGCATATATTTTGAGTGTAGAGACTAGAGAGAGGGCTACTAGAGTAGCAACAGAGGTGGTGGCAAAAGCAGCAGCCCCTCAAGCCGAGGAGGGGAAAGCTCATGGAGATGAGCTACTTAGCGCAACAGAGACCCTTTGATAGTTGGAGGAGGGGTTGCTTCACCCCAAAAAGGGTGATTTTGATTACCTATTTGATGGCATATAGCTGGGTGACCCTCCTGCACTCATGCTTGAGGGCTTGTTAGGTATGAGTTTTGAATTATCATTTTTTATTTCCTTTTGCCTTAGCATCTTTGGTTGTTTGGTCATGCGCTAATTACATCATTATGTTATAGCCTTACATGTGCCTGCTAGTGGTCCAACATCTACCTATAGCATAGAGCCATGGGTAGACATGCTCAATAAATTTGCCTTCATGGATGACATTGTGGAAGACATGGTGGACTATTTACAACAGATAGATCACAAGCTTGTAATGTTTGCCATGTTATTGATTTACTTTATGTTGCTTTATTAATTGAATGTTGTGGATAAGATTACTTGCTTATTGCATGCCAATAGGTTCTAAGCTTCGTTGGGATGTGAGCAAGGTGGAAAAGGTTGATGCCCTCCTTGAACTCCATCCTAAGGTGAATCAAGTGTCTTGTCGCATGTATGAGATAGGGAGTAAGTGCATGCTTTCCTATGTGAAAGCATTATGGATCTACAAGTTCATGAATGACCACCTGTAGAAACGCTTGCATGATCTCCAAGAGTAATTGACCAGCCAAGACACAAAGATTAGGGATCTTCAATCTCGATATGAATTTATAGTAGCTAGGTCACAGGGGGATAACACCTGGAGGACCTCGAAGATAGAGTATGCTCATTATTGGTCAACTCTCAGAAGCAAGAATGAGGCCACATAGGAGGTGATTAAGTAGCAGATGGAAATGGACTTGCTTACCCAGAAGAACCAAGACTAGAAAAATTACAGCATAAAGGTGTACCAGTGGGGCCAAACTCAGAAGAACCATAAACACTAATACAAGTGCAAGTGCGACGCATACCTTTGATGGTACAAGGAGGAGTCTATTGAATGTCATTGCCTTGAGATGTTCCTTGAGGCAATTGGTGGGAGGTAGGCTTATGAGTTGTTTTATTGACATACAGTAATGAGTGACACTCCTGAGTGACAGATTACCACCCCTTTGGGAGAGACTTCCTCTACTACCTTTTCCATGGAGCTGCTTGCATGGACTACCATGGACATAGGTAAGGCCCTTGCAAGGATTAACTTTGGCTAGGAGGACTAGATGCAAATTTTAGAGGCTGAGATCTTCTGATTCTTGGAGGATGGCCTTGATAAGTTGTGATGAGCTATGAGGTACCCCTACGCTCAACCATATGAATATAAACATTTCATGCATGATCTAGTCAAATTCCAAGGACTAAATGCCTATGTGCCTTTGTGGAACAAGGATGGGTTGGCTGATCGTTGGGGTACCTCACCGCTCATGACTGGCACCATTACCAGGGACTTAGTTGTTTTTGCACTAACTAGAACATAGGAAATCATTCACATCATTGGAACGAACCCTTAGGGTTGGTTGAGAAAATAATAAACAAGAATACATTACACACTAAATAGACAAATATGTCTCCTTCTTCGTACAGAAGCACCTCACCACTTAGGTTTGAAACAAGAAATAGTTGGCAGCATAATACACATAACTTTGATCCGCTAGTCCCTCAACAAGTTCAAATGGTATATATTCATCCTGATGAGTATATACCAGACTTCACCTTTATCCTGCATTAAGATAAACAACTGCGTTGGTGTGACTTAGAAGGTAACATAGTGTTACCTCTTGATCGTTCAGTCCTGAGCATGCTTCTTCATGCTCTCACACGAATTGGCATGCCGCACTTACACGCAAAATACATTATGCAAGACCATGACTCAAGAAAATACCATCCCATATAGGCACAACATGAAAGGGACTTGCAACAGGAGAGACATCATATGTCTTTGAAGGGTAAGTGGTCCCAGGATGCCCGACATGTCTTAAGTGAAAATAAGGGTGGTGAACCTACCTTAGGCAGTTGCCCACACAACGATGTTCCTCCCCTTGACTTTGGCCAAGGGGTTATGTATCAAGACCTTCATTCAACTATTCATAACCCAAATTTTGATACCCATGGGCACAAAGGTTCAAAAAAGGGATACGAACTCATGATAAAGGTGGACATTCTGATCGCAATCGCGATTGGGGCCAAGACCATAGAAGAGAAGGTAGCAGACACCATCATGGTGATAGTTCTCCTTCTTCTTCACCTTCATCATCTCCTTCACCTTCTCCTTCAATATCCGGATGTGGTCATAAAGAAAAAGACCATGGGGATAAAGTTAGGCAAAGTGG
>MNCI01014205.1:37654-57425 GCA_015680685.1 Gnetum montanum
TTTCGGCAAATGTAGACCAAATGTGGGATTCCCTAGACAATAGATTTCAAACTGTTCTTAAAATAGTAGAGGAGTCTAGAGAGCAAGGTAGTGAGAAAAGAAAAAAGAAAGAGGCTGAACATGCACGTAGCAAGGGTAAGGGTAAAGTTGCCATCAATGAAGAGGTTGTGGATTCAGAAATAGACAATGATCGTGGATGTGAGATATGTCAATATGAACATTCTAAGAGATGTTGTCCTATAATCTCACATTTGCAGGAGTTTGGGGTGTATGCACTTAACCCACGATTAAACAAAAGGTAAACACCCCAAAGGTTACCCTATCCTCAAGGTAACCCAAGGTAGTTCCACCAACAGTTAACATATTATCCCAGTGGAACCGATTAGGCAATATCAATAGTGGCAACACCCATAATCAATGGGAATGCCACCACCATGGCCATAGTATCCTTACCGACAACCTGACCCATATGGATATTACATATAGCAACCAATCTCCCCACGTGACTCTACTAGTCATGTCGCTCCTCAACCTCATTACTAAGCCTATGAGTATTATGGGACTCCCTCTTCTAGAGGTGATATTTTGCAAGCATATCATCCTTCTTATCTAGCCACATCTCTTCCACCAATAGCTCCACTACCACTTGCTCTCGTGATGTAAGGTGAAATCCCTACCCAGCTGTAGAAACGTAATGCCATATGGGTTGTTAACTCTCAACCTATTTTGGTTCCAACAACCACATGAAGAAAAGACCTTTCTTTAGAATCAACAGTCCAACCAAGTCCTTGCAATCATAAGTGGCTAATCCCTTAGACGCCTCAGTATCAATGAAAACTTCAAAACCCCCTTCAACTCAATCATTGAACTCAATGCTTACAGTCATGCTAAAACATGTCGTCACTGATTGGATCAAAGCTGGCCAACGTCCCAGGAAATTCTTTGACCTGGGAATCCTATGATATACATACAAATCGTTGGAAATGCATTATGCAAGGTTCTTTTGGATTCAGGTTCCGGTGTCAACTTGATTTTTCAAGAAATGTACAAGGCTTGGAACCTGCCTCCATTAAAAAAGAGCAACATCCATTTAGAGTTGGATGACCAATCCATCATTGTCCCATTGGGACTAGTGGAAGACATTGTTATCACTATTTGTGGGTGGTCGTACCCAGCTAATTTCCTAGTGATTCAGGTAAACAACGGTAAAGGGGACTTCCAAATCATAATGGGAAGGGCATGGCTAAGCACCATTAATGCATGACTAGAAATTCATGATCTTTCCCTAGAAATATCAAAGGAAAATACATTCAGAAAGATCAAGAAGAAGAAAGTTCTATGCATCGCATACAGTGACACAAGGTGTAATTGTGTGCAGAGATCATGGTTTGTGCAAAGTTTAGCATTGCCTACATGCAATCAGTGTGCATAAGTGATTAAAGATGCCTATATGTAGTAGCCACATGATAGGAAGACACCTAGTAGTTGATAGCTAATCAAGAAAGTAGGTCATTCATATGGATGGAACCAACTGAGGGTTTGACTTGTGCTTACATCGATAGCATAGACACATTAGAGCAAGTCAACCACCAACTTCCAAGTCTTAGCCTTGAAAATATCAACTGGGGGAAGTTGGAAATCCCTGAGAAATTTAAGCAGGAGCCCCTTGAGCTGAAACCATTGCATACCAGTATGGAATACACGTTTTTAAAAAATGGAAAATCAATAATTATCAATGTTAAGCTTGCTCCTCAACAAAAAGGAGAACTGCTGAAGGTAATAAATAAATGGTTAGAAGCCTTCACTTGGTCATATCTTGAATTAACTGTAATAGATCCTAGGATATGCCAACATAGAATTTACACTGACCCCTCTATGAAGCTTCAAAGACAACCGTAGAGGTGATTAAACCCTAAGTTGAAGCAAGTAGTTAAGGAAGAAATCAAATAGCTTTTCAAGGTTCGATTCATATACCCCATTGCTGACAGTGAATGGGTTAGCCCCTTAGTTATTGTGCCAAAAAAGGGAGGCAAATGGAGGGTGTGCATAGAATTTAGACTATTAAATATGACAACATTCAAAGATCACTTTCCATTACCATTTGTTGACCAAGTCTTAGACACCATCGCAGGGCATCACTATTACAGTTTTCTGGATAGATATAGCAGATATAACCAAATACAAATAGCCCTAGAAAACCAAGCCAAGACTATGTTCACCAGTCCTTGGGGAATGTTCGCATACAAATAGATGTCGTTTGGCTTGTGCAATTTCCCTACAACATTTTAATGACTAGTTCTAAGCATATTCCAATAGCAAATATGGAATGACATGGAGGTCTTTATGAATGACTTCTTCACTTATGGAGAAAACTTCGATCAAGCCTTGGACTGGTTGGAGCAAGTGTTAAAAGTTTGTGTAGAAACCAATTTGAGGCTCAATTGGTAGAAAAACCATTTGATGGTCCAAGAAGGCATAGTACTAGGGCACAAAATCTCACACACAGGGATAGAGGTAGACCCCAAGAAAATCAAAATTTTCCAAGGAATTACCCATCAACCAGAAATTGTCAAAGATATTCAGTCATTCCTTGGACATACTAGCTACTATAGGATATTTATTGAGAATTTTTCAAAGGTTTCCAAACCATTAGTGGAATTAATGAAAAAGAACATACCTTTCAAGTGGACCAGAGAATGCGAATTAGCTTTTCAAACTCTAAAACAAAAGCTAGTAGAAACACCCATGCTACAAGCTCTTGACTGGTCTAAACCATTCCATATCATGAATGACGTGTCCAATTATGCCTTAGGAGCCATACTTACATAGTTAGATGACCAAAAGCATCCTTATTACATTCACTATGCAAGTAGAAGTATCACTAGTGCACAACTTAACTACAATACGATAGAGAAAGAATTAATGGCTGTAGTGTTTGCATTAGAAAATTTTAGACACTATGTATTGAGATATAAAGTATATATACATACAGATCATAGTGCAATAAGGTTTCTCATGAATAAGCCAATGGTAAGCCCTCGTATCATATGATGGCTTGTAATCTTACAAGAGTTCTATCTTACAATGATCGATTGTAAAGGCACCGAGAACGTAATTGCTGATCATTTATCTCGATTACGATGGGACAACAAAGAGGATGAGTATCCAATTTCTAATTATTTTCCTAATGAATTCCTCTTTGCTGGTGTAGTGAATAATCAATCACCCACGGAGACAAATTAGTACAGTAGCATTCTTACCTATCTCCTCACCCAAAAAATACCACAAGAGTTAAAGCTTAAGAAGAAACAATAGTTTCTTCACCGAGCCAAGTATTTTGTGGAAATTAATGGGCAACTTTACAAAGTGTGTCCTGATGGCTTGGTTCTATGGTGTTTTCCAAATATAGATCAACTAAGAGTTCTCCAAGATGCTAATGAGGGTCCTTGTAGAGGTCATTACGCCAGGAGATAAATGGCCATTAAGATCCTGCTTGCAGAATATTATTGGCCTACATTATTTTGGGATGCCCATCGTTTCGTCCAATCTTGTGAGCACTATCAATGTGATGGGGGAATGACTGCTAGAATGGAGGATCCAAAACAATAGATTCAACCGTTAGAACCCTTCAACATCTGGGGAATTAATTTTATGGGGTTGATTACACCAATGTCCAATGGAAAAGCTTATATTATTGTTGCCATTGATTACCTAACAAAATGGGCTAAAGAAGCTGGTGTTAAAGATTTTACATCATCTACAGCTACACGATTTGTTCAACAATAAATCATAAATAGGTTTGGTGTGTCGCATGCACTCATTTTAGACAATGGTACACACTTCACAGGTGCAATTTTTCAGAAATTAATGCAATGTTTAGGGGTTGAGCATAAATTGACTACACCATACCACCCCCAAGCGAACGGTCAAGCAGAAGTTACCAACATGGAGATTAAAAAGATATTGACAAGAACCATTAGCAAGTTTAGGTCAGACTAGAGCACTAAACTGAATGATGCTCTCTGGGCATAAGACTCCACATGGAAACTCCCTACAGGCTACACTTCCTATGAGTTAGTGTATGGTAAATTACCAATGCTTCCCATTCAAACTGAGCTCTATACACTATCCATGGCATGTGACCTCAACCTTGACCTTGATCTAGCATAGAAACAATGGTTAGTAACCCTTGCTAGATGAAAACCAATTAGCTGCCCTATCATCTAATGAATTGCATAAGGCCTTCAATAAACAACGTCATGACCTAAGAATTAGGAAAGTTATATATCAGTCAAGAATAAAGTTCTCTACTGGAATCCCACACATGTGCCACAACATACTAAATTTCAAACACTATGGGAAGGACCTTATATTATTTATGCAACTTTTCTTTTAGGGGCCATGACAATATACAAACCTAAGAGCCCAGATAAGAAACTTTAGGTCAACGTGCAACAAACCAAACCTTTCCAGGAGCTTAGGACAACCAGTACACATGCTACCTCTCTTGATGGACAACCTTGCTCACTATTTCGGATCTCCTCCTTCCAACTTAGTCATGGGGGAGATGGCCACCTATGCTAATCGTTCTAGGCTTTCAGTTATTTTTGAATTTTTGTTTTACACATTTTTTTTTATACATTTTTCCAACTTTTCTTATTTTTGTTTTACACCATCGTTCATATTTTTACTATTTCTTTGTTTGCTTGATTGATTTTATTCATCATCCAATAAGTGCTCATGATGGTTGAGTGAATTATATCATATTGATTACTAATGTTTAGTTTTTACCTTTGAATTATGATGTTGATATTAAGGTATGGTTCTTTTGGTAAAATAGGCAATGAGTCCACGTTGTCCACTCATCCATACAACTCTATGGTCTCCTTTGGCTTGGAACTGTACTGTTCCCTTTTTCTATGTAAACTTATTAATGAATTGGTGACTGGGTATTTTTCAAACGAAGGAAAGACTCAAAGGATGAAAAGGGTGTAACTTCAAGGGGATTCGGTGCATTTGTTCTGGCCATTCTCTTGGGGTGCTTGGATGCTTTTTCTTAGGTTTTTCACCATTTTGACATTGTTTAAAAATCAGGAAGTTGATCGAATAAAAATAAGTCTTTGCATGGTGTGGTTCTCATGCAATAAAACAAAAAAAAAAACAAAAAAAAAGGAAGAAGAAGAAAAAAAAAGTGAGAATTCAAAGCACACCCCTTAGACATAATAAAGAAATGTGGGCTACAAGCACTAGTTATGGAATTGGAAAGACATGTTACCCATGTCTGAAGGTTTCCTCTAACTAAGGCCCTTTCTCGCTTCCTGCTTCTCCATCTCACTCTCCTTGGAATGGTGGTGACTCTTTATAGAAGCATTCTTGTTACTTCAAGAGGATGGATTGGCCAAGTGTATTAATGAAAGGTCACTAAATATGGTTGGTTTGAGCCTGGATTTGGGATGAGTTCTACTCAGTTATCTTAACCATGAAATACACAAGGGGATTTACACAACCTTGTTCTTGGGATTCCATTCCACTCTCTCCTTTGCATCTCTCTTCCCATTTTCCACCTCATTGCTAGTTTTATCATTAGTTTGTTCTAGGTTGATGCATTGTTTTTCTTTGGTGAATTCTTGTGGGTAAGTTTTTAACTCTTGCTTCCAAATGACATTCCTAGAGCCTACAGACTCTTTGGTTTGTGGGTTTGTCAGGGCATAAAAGGCATGAGCTTGCTTTGGGGAGGACCCACTGGCATTTCTTTTTGGTGTAATTGTTAACTTCCTTCTCTTAAAAATTTCCCACAATCAATCATTTCTTGTTTCATCCCCATCCATGACATCCATTTTATTGGTGTTGCCGTTGATATTTTTCATCTTTCTTATTCCTCATGTTTTTCCATCTTATAACTACCAGAGGTTTGCTCTTAGTTGTGGGGGCCCTGGCACAAATTTTTTAATTTTTTTCATTTTACTAATTGCCTAACCCCTACACCTTGGGTAATTGCCAATGATAAATCTCTAAACTAGTTTATGCCATAATCAAAACTTAGGTAATGCACTTCATATCGAGGTAAGGTATCAACTGCATTTTGGATCATCTATCCTTGCTCATTTTTGATTGTGTTGTCTGTACAGATGACGATCATACAAACAATGGATTGGGCTTGGAGGAAGCACTCAGGATGGACTAGAACTGGAGCATTTACGAAAGGAGCAAGTCTGGTGCCGTGGCTATGGATAAACAATGGAAGGTGCTAAAAGACCCCAAAATTCAAAGGCATCCTTGCTTCACCAGATCTTTGCAAATCACGTAGCATCACAGTAGTTCTTCAGGAGATGGATGCTCTGAAGTTCAGACTATCCAGTTCGGCAAGTTTTCTATCCTAGGTGTTAACAAGCTAAACGGATTCTCCAGCCCGCCCACCTGAGTAGTTCATCCAGCCGGAAACATGCTTAGAAGCAATGCTCAGAATGCGCAAAACGCTTTAGCAAGTTTTCTAAGTCAAGGAGTTTAGTTACGCTACGCTACATTATGTAGCGTAGCAAACTTTAGAAGATGGTTGCAGAAGCGTAGTGCTACGCTACGCTATGCCATGCAGCATAGCATAGCGTAGCAAAAGCTAGACGGTCAATCCTCTCACCTGACTTCGAGTCCTTCAACAATGTCTCCTTCCGTCAGAAAGCGGCAAACATGGACAAAAATGGGCAAACATGGGCAAAAATAGGTTGTTTGCTACTACGCTACACTAAGCTACATGGCACAACAAGGTGTAGCAGTTCTATGAAAGTGACAAAAGGCATCTCAAAGGGCGGAATCAGCAAGTTCATAAGCTTCACAGTGCAAAAAGTAAAGTTTATGGATTGACAATGTTTTTGCAACTAAGGACAACTATTACGCTATGATACGCTACGTAGCGTAACATAGCGTAGCAAACCTGCGACCAGCAGTCACAACACAGCAAAGGTTTCCAACGCATGCAGTAGGACACAATGCATACTTTGCTTCAAACCGGTGGCTACGCTACGCTGCACAGTGTAGCACAATGTGACAAGATGCTATGCTACGCCAAATGCTACGCCAAATGCTACGCTACAAAGCATAGCAAGACATGGTAAGCGGTTACGTGACATCAATGCACCTCAGCTAATTGCACCATTGCTCTGACAACATAAGTACAATGCAGCAGTTTTGTAATTACGGCATGGCAGGCTCGCCCAATGATCATGAAGGCACGTGCAGCACAGACAAGTCAGCATAAGCCCAGGGCACGTGGTGTCCAAACTGCATCTTTCGTGCACCCTCAGCCCTATAANGGTCAGCATAAGCCCAGGGCACGTGGTGTCCAAACTGCATCTTTCGTGCACCCTCAGCCCTATAAATACCCCAACGATTGTTAAGGTGTAAGGGTCCTGTTTTTTGAAAATTTTGGTCAGCTAACAATTTGGTTGGCTAACAAGCAAAAAGTTAGCATTGTAGCCTTGAGCATTGTAAGATTTTTGTTTGACACTCTAAACAGTTAGCACTCTTAGCTAGCATTTTTTTCTACTTTTCTTTCTACCATCTTGGTAGCATTTTGCATTGTCAACAATTGAGCTCGCGTCCAAGAAAACAGCCATCTTGCTCTACACGTCTTGGTTACCCTCGGGATCTCTGCACTTCCCAGCGCTGTGCAACCGATTGTATCGATCTTAATAGAGCGAAGTCGTAGCTTTGAAGCGGTGCACTTTTCTAACTGCATTTTTCTTTGTCTCTTGCTTATCATTTCCATTTTATACTATTTTCTGCCTCTTTTACATTTAAGCATTACTTCAAGCTATCAGTTTCATTTTCAAATCACAAGTTGCAAAAGGTTATATTAACACCGATTAAGTCCCTGTCTGATTGACTAGACTGTTCAGGGTGCCCCATTTCCGCTCAACCTAGCACTGCTTTCTTGTGGAAACGAGGTTGAGATTGTCAACGACTGACGACCTCTTGGCATTCTTTCCAGTTGCCAATGTTTTTGGTCACCATAGGTTTCTGGTGCTAGAAGGAGGACCTTTGGGTGCCATTTCCGTATGTCACAGTAGTCTTGTAAGCCTTATGCACCCTGATATGCATTGGTGTAAACTTGACACCCATTTGTGGTTGTTTACGCGTTGTGCGGTGTAGATCGGTCTCCTCGACGACTCCTCGGGAGCCCTACAAGACATAAAGCCTTTGGTTGCCAGCTGACTTGCCTATCTTATGGTAGTTTTGCACGCGTTTTGTACCCTATTATGCACTAGCATAAACATGTCACCATTTTGCGGTTGTTTACGCGTCGTGTGGTACAGGTCGATTGCCTTGACAGTTCCTCGGGAGCCCAGCAAGACATAAAGTCTTTTTGATTGCTTTCCAACTCCTTTGTTTTTTCTCCTTTGCAAAACTGTTCAGCTTTCCAATTTCTTTGCCTTTTTATGTTTGCAAAATTGTTTAACTTAACAATGACTTCTACAACTACTGCTATTAATACCTTTAACGTAGAGGTTCCCATCATGGTTCAAGGCACCACTGGTGCCAGACAACCGCTGAACCCGACGTTGGAAACACATTGATCCCTCAGGATCCAAAATCGGGGACCTGAGGGCTTGGCCAAGCAACATGAGCATTATAAATTTCTCTATGCAAAGGTTCAGTAAAACCTACCTTTGGATGTACACGAGTTCGAAGGAAAATGTAGCTTCAAGTTTTCCTACTGCGACGGGAAGGAGTTTGTGCCCACTCTTGGCGCTTGCATACCTTTGACACAGAAAAACAAAAGGCTTCTAGACTAACTAATCTAGTTGACTAGACGTAGGAAGTAATAGGACACGACGTCTAACTAGGATGATGCCTTCCAAGATGAACAGGAGAAACTTGATTCCCAATTCGACAAGGGAGGTCAAACCAACCCTGTTCCTGTCCCTCCTACCCAGTCCTTCTAGGCCAATCTACTATCTAGAATCACTCCCTTTGCAATCATGCCTATGCTCCTGTAGCCTGCAACTACAACCACAATGGGTAGCCATGTCACCTTCCCGACGTATCAACGCCCTCATTCCCCTGTTTCATTTATAGCAACCATGCCTCTGCAAACTGTTCATCAGTCCATTCCTATAGTGCATCATGCACCAATCATGGCTACCCTGTCGCATGTTCATACTGTACCTACTTCACAATCGTACGCAACTTCCATGTAAATTCCTACATTTGCATCTTTCCCACCAACCGTGGCGGGCCCAGGCCCATCCACATGGTGGACCCCATTCATTTCTTTGCATATTCCACAATCATCATAGATGTCTCATCATGTTTGCCCTTAGACCTACCAATCCCTGCAAACGGTACAACCCAACACGGGGCTATGGTTTGTTCCGTCGGTGACATAAGCGGTCTATCCGGCAGCTCATCCCACGGTTGCTACTCCAACAACGCAAACAACACCATTCGCAAGGGCTATCCCAACGGTACTACCGATGGGTTACTGTACCGCCTGAAATCGTCGGTCTCTGGCTGGAAGGGAAAACAGAGGCCGTGGGATCGCGGGACGGGTACAGAAGACCCTGCCTTCGCCTGAGGGCGAGCTGGAATGCAACGGAGACAGAGTACCTTGGGTGGTCGGCACGCGGATCAGACAAGGATTTCCCCGCGTGTACGCAAAATGCTATACGTTGGGTTATGCGTAAACGGCGTGCAGGCGTAAACGAAGCAAAAACAGCGTAAAGCGTAGACGGATGCAAACGGAGCGTAAACGTAAATAGGCGTAAACGAGGCGTGGGCCAAATTGACATAAAACTGTAAAAGAACTTGCAGCAAATGAAATGATGGAATTACAGAGTCAGAGTACAGTGCACCGGTCTAATGCAGTTGTGGGAACACAAGGCGGACGAAAAGCCCCGGCGTACACAGAGGTGACTCGGTCAGTTTGCAGGGCGTGGCGGAGCGTAAGAGACTAGATGCACAGCGTGCAGGGCTTCCTAGCGTAAGAAGGTTTTTCTGCTCTCTTGCGCAGCGTAAATGTTCTCTGGTGTGCTTCCGGGATTTTGCCAACCATCCTGGTGAAGTGGAAAAATGGGGGTTTTATACAGGTTCTTACGCTAGACTCGGGATGGGAGACATGTGGCGTGTTGACCGGGTGCATACAATTTACAAATATACAAAAATTTACAATTGCTGGGCGTATACGCTAAAAATGCTGGGCGTGAACTGGGTGGAGCGCTGGGCGTATACGTTGGTGAATGTTGGGCATACACGCCAGGCGCATACGCCGAAGGATGCCACTTGCTTCAATCCTTGCTCTTCGGTGTCATCTTCATGCTGTCATTGGAGATCCTGTCATCAAGCGTGTGCATCTGCAGTGCCTAGGCGTGTACGCCGGGGAGCCAGGCGTGTACGCCGGAATGCTGGGCGTATACGCTGGAATGCTGGGCGTATACGCTGGCCCCATATACTTAGCAAAACTAAGTGTTGCGATCATGTAGCCGGCGTCGTTTGTGAGTCCCAGGGTCTTGTTTGGGGTCGGACAAGTACTAAGCTCTGAACTTTGTGGTGTTTCATTGGCCCCTCTTTGTTGACGCTTGGAGGAATCGACCCGAGAGGCATCGACAAAGAAGTGCAAAACACCACAAGCAACTCGATAGAAACGTTGTCTGCGGCCACTTGGACGAGACGTCATCGCACCGTGTTCAGTAGTACAGAGGATAGGGAAAGGGGAATTTTGTATTTGGGAGGTCTGGGGGATTGCGGGGATTGATGATCGGTCCAGGGGATTAGTCAGGGGAAAGGGGATGCTCTGATGTGAGGCATGCCGATCCTTGTCAATAGCTATTGTTTAGCAGACTCGGAGTTTAGACATGCGAGGTGTGTCTTTTGCAGAATAAGGCTCTTGGTTAGTATGCAAGAGAACTTGTTGACGGGACCAAAGCTACAGGAGGATGTGTTGCATTCTTTGGGAGAACAGGGCCCGTGTTTAGTGTTCAGGGGAACCTGTTGACGAGGAGCCAAAGCCATGCGACTGGGTGTTTTTTGACCATTTTGGGTACGAGTACTTGGTTCTGAGACGACTGCCTTCCCGCCTGGGGCTTACATGGGAAGTGCCCGAGGTCTCTCGCTTTTTTTTTTGCAGCGAACTTTGCTTTGTTTGTGTACTCGTGCGCAGGTGTTATACTGTGTGACGTATCGTAGTGTGCAACAGCGTGCTCAATGTTTTGAATGTACTGGGTGTGTCAAGGGTGTAGTTGAAGGGAAACTGGGGAATGAATGAGGATGTACTAGCGAATGGTTTGATTTAGTCCTGCCAGATGCGCCGCGAACATTGTCTTATCTTGCTACTTTCGACGAAGTGCATCTTTGTACGAAACTTCGGGGCGTCATCTTGCAAACGTAACGCCAAGGAGACAAGAAAACTGTGAGCGAATAGACGAGCTTTGACTTACATGGCGGCTAATGGCACAGAGGTGCTGGAGAGCGGCAGATACTGTATGCAGATGAAAGCAGTACTGAAGATGGCAGCTGATAGCAAGTGGTGCCTTGAAGCGAGCGATGAATGAGCATGGCGGCGGAGTGAGGTGCCGGACGTGAACTTGCCAGCTTATAGTCTTGGCAGACTATTATGGGTTAGTTTTATGTCATAATCCAAGACTGTTCTGTGGTATCGGTTTATCGTCATGATTCCAGGATGAGCTGTGGTATCAGTTTATAGTCGTGATCCCAGGACTTACACGTACCTGAGCTTGTGTTCAGACATAGAACGGTTTTAGGTACAAATGATTTGTTGGATTAGCGAGCTCGTTCCCTTCGGTGTCAGCTAACTTGAATGCATCATTATCGAATGCCTTGATGACCATGTAAGGCCCTTCCCAGTTGGTTGAGAATTTGTCCGGGTGCTCCCGAACAGCTTTGAGTATGAGGTCGCCTTCGTAGATTGGGCGCTTGTTAATGTCATGCCGATGCCGCTGTCATTGTTGCTTTTGGTACCAGTCGATCTGATCGAGTGCGCGTGCACGTTCTTCTTCTACCGAGTCGAGGTCAATGAGCCTTAGCTCGTTGTTTTGCTCGTCATCGAGGAGTCCGGAGAGTGTGATCCTTAGCGATGGTACCTGTAATTCCAAAGGTAAAACAGCTTCTGAGCCATAAACGAGACTGTACGGAGTTTTACCTGTAGATGTCCGGTGTGTAGTGCGATATGCCCATAGTGCGTATTTTAGTTGCTCGTGCCATTTCCTTTTGCTTTGGGTTAGCATTTTCTTAAGTATTGTTATGATTGTCTTGTTCGTTGCTTCTGCTTGCCCATTGCTTTGAGGATAGTAAGGGGAAGAAAACGAATGCTGAATCCCCAGACTGTCGTAAAAGGTTTTTGTTTCGGCACTACTAAATTGTGGCCCGTTGTTGGTGATGATTGTCATGGGAATGCCAAAACGGGTTACAATGTTTTCTAGGATAAAGTTGCACACGTGTTTAGAAGTCGTCTTTCGAAGGGAAGCTACTTCTACCCACTTTGTAAAGTATTCTATCGCAGTTATGATGAAACTATGCCCTGCGGAAGACGAGGGTGTTATTGGGCCGATGAGGTCCAATCCCCACTTCTGAAAAGGCCATGTTATCTGTGCTGTGTGCAACTCGGTTGGTGGTACATGTATTAAGTTACTATGTTTTTGACAAATGTTACATGTTTTGACTTTGGAGGAGCAGTCGTATTCCATGTGGGGCCAATAGTAGCCTAAGTGTCTTATTTTTGTGGCCATGGCTTTTGGTGCTATGTGTCCTCCACATAGTCCCTCATGCACCTGATCGACAATTGTTTGGGCGTCAGTGCTAGTGACGCACGTTAGCAATACGCCTTCGTAAGATCTACGACATAGTGTGTCCCCTACCAGGGTATATTGCTTAGAACGTTTTCGCACAGCGTCCTTTTGCGCATTTGTTAGATGTCGCGGGGCTTCTCCACGTAGAAGGTACTCTTTTATGTCAGTGTACCGTTCTATTGCGTGTGTTGTACTAACAGATGCGATCGGCAATGTTTCGGAGATTATTGGTTCATCGCACCTGATTACGGAGCTTGGCAAGGCATGGAACATGTCGGGCGATATATTTAACGCTAGTGTGGCTAACGCGTCTGCTATGGTATTATCATTATGGGAGACATGTTGCACATCAATGTTTTCGAATCGTTTCATTAAATGTTTCGCCAAGTCACAGTATGGTTGCAAATGTTGAGCTTTACACGTGTAGACATCCGTGACTTGGTTTACAACCAATTGTGAATCCCCTCTGACTACCAGGCGCGTGATGTCTGAAGCCAGTGCTGCTGTGAGACCTCTAAGGAGACCCTCATACTTTGTCACGTTGTTAGTACAGTGAAAGTTGAAACGATAAGCGAAGGGTCGGATCTCCCCAGAGGGATAGGTGGTTATGGCGGCCGCACTTCCTCCTCGAGAGGTGGATGCTCCATCAAAGTTTAGAATAGCATCGTAGTCGTCAGGCACTGTGTCTATCGTGTTTATACTTTTGTCGGGGAATTCAGGCTATGTGATTGCTTGGTCATCCGTTGGTGATGCGGCCATTTGATTCGCTATGGCTTGACCTTTGACTGATGATTGCGCTACGTAGTACAGGTCAAACTCGGTTATCATGGCTTTCCATCGGGCTATTCAACTCGTTTCGTAGATGTTTCCTGTTATGGCTCTCAGTACATTGTCCTTACAGATTATATAAACTTGATTACGGAGGAGGTAATGTCGCCATTTTCTTAGAGAAAAGACTAGAGCTAAGCATGACCTCTCTACGTCGTTGTACTTCTTTTCATGGGCAACTAAGGCATGGCTCAAATAGTACACAGGGACTTCGGTTCCGTCGTCTTGTTTTTGGCAAAGCATAGACACGATCGACGATTCCGAAGTGGCAAGGTAGATGTAGAATGGTTTATTGTTTTGAAGCGGATAAACTGTGGGCAATCGCGCGAGTGCTGTTTTGATGTTTTCGAAGGCTTCCTGGCACTGCAGGGTCCATTCGAAATGGACGTTTTTACGTAACAGGTGGTTCATGGGTTTTAATTTATCTGTTAATTTTTCTACGAAGCGCCTGATGAACTGTAATCGACCTTGTAGACCTCGAAGTTCGGTGAGATTGCCGGGTGGTTTCAGGTTTGTTATGGCTTTTACCTTATCGGGGTCTACTCGTATCCCTGCTTCAGAGGCTATGAATCCGAGCATCTTGCCTGTTTTGACGTCGAAAACACATTTTTTTGGATTAAGTCTTAGCTCATATTTTAGACAACATTTTAAGACTAGGTTGAGGTCTTGTACATGCTGTTCGGTTGTCTTTGACTTAACTACTATGTCATCCACGTAATCATTGAGTGACCGTAACATATAATCACTAAAGATAAATGGCATGGCTCTTTGATACATGGCCCCAGCGTTTTTGAGACCGAATGACATCATGGTGTAGCAAAGAGTTCCCCATGGTGTCATGAAGGTAGTTCGAAGTTGGTGTTCAGGGTTGATGCGTATTTGGTTATATCCCAAAAAGCCATCCATAAACGACAATAAGGCATGTCCGGCAGTCGAATCAACGAGTTGATCGATGCTGGGCAGGGGAAAGTCATCTTTTATGGTTGCTACGTTTAAGTCACGGAAGTCGATGCATAAGCGAATGCTTCCGTTTTTCTTTGGGACGATGACCATGTTTGACACCCACTCGGCATAATCAACAGCCCGAATGAAACCAGCTTGATAAAGCTTAGTGATCTCATTGCGAACTGCCAACGCCACCTCGGGTCTAACTTTTCACGCTTTTTGTTTTATCGGTCTTAGTTTTGGGTCAAGAATGATGTTGTGTTGGATAATCCTAGGATCTAGCCCGGGCATGTCCGTATAAGACCAAGCGAATGCTTTCATGTTTTCCCTAAGCACATTCTGAATGTCTTGAGCCATGCGTGGTTGTAATAGCATGCTTAATTTTAATATTTTAACTTCCCCATCAGGCATAGTAATGGGGGTTTCAGCTAACGGGTCTTCAGTGATGTTTTCAGCTTCTATGTCAAGAAACTTTGTCATGCCTTGGTAATTGTCTGTTGTTTGCTGTGTTGAGGCTATGACCGCGTCGTCCATTAGTGGACTTGAGTTGATGAAGTTTATGTCAAAGTCTCGTGTAATGGCGCCATATGGTCCGTCGATGGTTAACGGTGCGGTTAAGTGCTGGCAGTCCATTGAGCTCATCCCTGCCAATAAACCGAGAGTTGCATGAGCAAGAAGGGATCGTTCTATGTCTTTCAGAAATTTAAAGTGTGTATACGTGTATCATGGTGGATTATCGTCACACTTGGATGCATGGCAGTTTAAGGCCTTACCGGGCCGTCAGTGGGTGAGGAGATTGACAGTTTAAGGCCATACCGGGCCACAAACGAATGGGGAGAATGGCAGTTTAAGGCCATACCGGGCCACTGGTTGTAATTTAAGTGAATGTGTAAAATGGGGTCCATGGAGGAACCAGGACGTAATACTCTGTCTCAAATTGAATTTTAGTTAATTTTAATAATAATTTTTTTGGTTAGATTTCAGCAAGAAAAGAAAAACAAAAAGGCAAAACGGCAAAAACGGAGCGATGGCGGCGTAAGCGGCTTAGCGTCAGCGTCAGCGTGCGTTATATAAAGGATGAGGGGTCCATTTTTTTTCTGTTTTCAACAGCGACAGCGTAAGGTGCGACCTGTGTAAGCGTAAGCGTGAACTTCCTAAGCGTAGACGCCGAGAAACCTGAGCGTAGACGCCAGACCCGAAGATAGTCGTTCAGCGTGCACTTAGATAGTCAGCGTAAACACTTTGCGATGGGCAAGGGCAAGGAAGTAGAAGGCTAGGGGAGGAAGGGTTCTGACCTAACCTTCGCCGAAGAGATGGAGGTGATGCTGCAGGGCCTGCCTAGGTCGAAGATGTCGGAGTGGCCCGTGACGTCCCACGGGTAAGCCTTGATCTCTGTCTCTGTTATTGTTTGCGTTTCTTGGCGTAGACGATCGAGCGTAGAGGGTTTGAGGGTTTCTTTGGTGTGCACGCCCGCGTCACTGCGCGGCGTAGACTGTCATCCGTTTTATTCGCGTCTGTTATTCGACGTATTTTCTTGGCGTAAATCGTGTTTTGCGATGGCGTATGTGCCGAGGGTTTGTTCAACGTATACGCTGTACACGTCTGGCTCTGGCACTTTACTTTTTGGCGTAGTCTGTGGATGCCGACGGCGGGTTCAAGCATATACGCTGAGGGTTTTGCCAGTGTACGCGCTGTGCGTGGGGGGTTCGGGCGTCAGCGTAGACGCTGCGTTTTGTAGCATATACGCTGGGTTTAAGTGTTTTTTTGTAGTGCAGTTCGCCCGGCGTATACGCTGAGTTCAGCGTATACGCTACGTTCGAATCGTGCTGTTTTGTTCGGCATACACGCTTCGTACAGCGTATACGCTGGAGCGTGCGTCACGGGCGGATACGCTCTGGGTATAGCGTATACGCTGGGCGTAAGTTGTATTTTTCGAAGTGGTTTGGCGGGCGTATACGCTGTGTACAGCGTATACGCTGGGCGTAAACAGTTAGTTTATTTTTTGATTTTTTTGCTATGATGTAAACTTTCATTTCATTGCAATTGGTTGCAGGGATAGCAAATGTTTCCTCATAGTGGTTGAGCTCGTCGGGGTTTTAACGTGGGCTGGACCCATTCAGGATGGCGATCTTCCCCCAGCTTTAACTGTGGATAACAAGGGAGTCTGGTTTAGGGAAGGCGTTGGCGAATTTCTGGCCTTCTTGTTAACCAACTTAGAGGTGGTTATGTGGTCATTTTTTGATGAGGTGACTGCACGCAGTGTAGTTGATGCATTATTGCCGGGAGCCGCAGAGGGCGTTGTGGTCTTCATGGAAGACATTGACGAGGGCCTGTTTGTTGATGAAGATGGTAATACTCACGGGCCCAAGTCAACACGTCCGTTAGCGCGTGTGTGGGAGCAGTTGCCACCAGGGTTGGATTATATTAACAACACTTTGTTTATAGCTGCCCGTGCGCACACCCTGTTTCAGAATCCTCCTAGCACAGTGTACAGAATAACTGGGTAAGATCATTTGACTTTCTTGCTTCATCGATCGTCGTTTGATGTTAATTTTTTTTTAACATGCATTTATTTGCAGGCCAAAGACTAACCTAGATGGGACTCTGATTGAGGACAAAGGGATAGCCCTCACTCGCACAACTCTAGAGGCCTTTATGATGGCTCCCACTCTTCGTGGGGCCGTACTGGCTTAGACAAAGAATTCGATGGTCCGCTTCCATGAGCAATTTTCTAGAGCCTTTGCGATGTGCAAAGCCCGTGGATGGTTGCACGAGGACTGGATAGATGAGGGACCGGTCTTCCCTCATAGTTTTGGCAGTACCTCAAAATCTACCACTAACGGTGCGTAGTGGCATTTATTACATGCGTTAGTGGATTCGTTCAACTGTTTGGGGTGAGACCGATGTGATTGTTTTAACTTGTTTTAACAGTTGATGAACCCTCGAGTGGGGACCCTGTAACAACTGGGCGAACTGAGATGACTTTGTCGATGAAGTTCGGGGAAGTAGAGAAGGCGCAGAAGTGGTTACGTAAGAAAGCCCCACCATCCCTCACTCGTTTCCTAGATGATGCAGGCCTCCTAGAGCTTTTCATGATGCCAAGCCCTAATGTCTCAATTGGGGAAATGATAGGGATCTTGGACTCTTTCAATGAGTCTGTCTCTCAGTACAGCACCCGGATTAAGGGTGTCAAGGTGGTGTTTCATCTGTCGCCTGTATTCTTTTCTAACTTATTCGGCATGCCGGCAGATGGCCTACCCGTAGTGTTGGACAGGTCTCACACAGAGCTCCAAACGATCCGTGAACTGGAGTCTTGGCTTGGTGTGACGAAAGGCACCAAGGGGTTCTCAATGCAGGGGAAGGCAAAGGTTGTTGAGGTGAATGAACTGCATCCCCTGTTTCGAGCACGAGTGTTTCCCAAAACTCTTTCTCAGGTGCGGAGTTTTGGGGTGGAGGCGGTACGCATTATGCAGATGATTTTGGAAACTGGGATGCGGTACAATTGGGCTCAGTTTTTGTTGGCGGGCATGCATAAGGAGATTGTGCGGTTGCGCACGCATATCGAAGCACAATCGCACTTCACTTTCGCCTTCTTCGCCGGCTATCTTCACCGTTTTGCCGAGTTCCTTGTGGTGCGTGCGGACAACAAGTTTGTCCTACGGGATCGGGGTCAATTATCCTGTCCGTGGGTCAAGCACTTGTACGCGACTACTAAGTCGCAGGATGCCCCAGAAGGTATCAATGAGTCCGTGTCTGTTACTACAGGGGGATCATCCGGCGGTTCCATCCATACGCGGGACAGTCTGGGGGTGGAACCAGCGGATGTACCTTTAACTGCTAGACGGGCAGAGCGGGTAATCAAGGAAACTGTTGGCAAAGCCAAATTGAAATTGAAGAGACCCGAACGCCCCACAGAACAAGTCACCGAGATAAACCAGCCACGCATAAAGAAAATACGCTTCAAGATACTAGGTGAACGAAGCCCATCTATTTATCATTTTATCGTTTTCGTTTATGTGTAGCCCTTGCTTCAATTGCTTACGTTGTTGTTTTTGATTTGATGAAGTGAGGAAGCAGGCCTTAGAGACCATCATAGAGGAGGAGGATACGCACACAGAGAAGAACAATGAGGGGGAAAGCCCGGAGAAGAGCCAAGGCGGGGAAACGGAGTTATTAACGGAGAGGACTGCTGACACTGAACCTTTAGATGACCCAGATGCTATGAATCAGATGTTTAGTAGCTTCCTCAAGGGTGACTTGGATTTGGGTGACCCCCCGGAAGGTGAAAAGGATCAGGGTATGTCTGTGCTTGTTTTTTTTATCATTTTTTGAATTAATTGTGGCTCCTTATGTTTTTTTTATCTATTTTCGTGTTTTGGATTAGATGAGGGCAGCGATGCCGGGACGGTACGATTGGACGTCCCCATGAAGACGGTTCCCCCTGAGAGGACCGCTGAGGTTAGTTCTTCTCATACGCGTCAACCACTTATTTGGTCAGAGATGCCAAGTAAGTCGAATTTTGTGGATGGAATCGCGGAAGAAGTTATTGAACATCTCCAAGAAGTCCATCCTGATATAGGTATGGCTCATTTAATGATTAGCAGCTTCTTGTCTTATTTGTATAGTCCTAACGTTCGTACTTTTTTTTTTGTGTGGGCAGGCGCTAAACTAAGATGGGATCCCTCCGAGGGCATCAGCATGGAAAGCCTAACTACACTCTCCCCAGAAGTGGAACAGGTGCCAAGGCCTGTTTATGAAGGCGTTGCAGACAGCCTTGCGCACAATGCCAAGTCGTTGTGAACTTGTAGGCGTTGTGTTGAACAATTGTGGTTACAAGTACAAGCAAAGGAAAAGGCATTCTCCGAAGTATCAGAGGAGCGTGACGATTTAAAGGCTCGATACGAGTTCGCCGCTGCTAGACTGAGTGGAGATCGTTCTTGGCGAACATCAGAGATTACATACACAAGGTATTGGAACCTTTTGAACCGTCATGCATCACTGACTCGAAGAATATCGGAATGCAAAGCTCAAGTTGATCTCCTGAACCTCAAGTGTCAAGATTGGAAGGCTTTCACTTCCAAGGTTCGCAAGTGGGGTCAGGATGAGAAGAACCATAAACATCAGTATAAGAAGTCGCTAAAAGAAGTGTCCATTGAAAAGCGGCAGCTGGAGATGTTTGTGGAAGGTTTGGGTTTGCGTTC
>MNCI01014205.1:62100-114476 GCA_015680685.1 Gnetum montanum
TCCTGGGTAATGATGTTAGAGGCTGGGTTCCTCCCTTGTAGCCTTAGGGATCGGCGGGGACCCGCTGTGGGCTGCATTCCTGGGTGTTGTGCGACGGGCTGTTGGACAGCTATGGTATCCATGGCGATGGTCTGAGCGGTGAGAGCGGTGTTGTTTGAAGGGTTTATGATGTTACGTTACGGATATGGGTATGTTTGGAAATAAGAAGTTGATGTCTTGAGGAACGGGCAGTGTATACGTCTAGTGGACGACGTATAGGGGCAGCGTATACAGCATGTACAACGTATACAGCGTAGACGCTGGGGGGCGTACGCGTGAGATGGGTTGCGGGGTGAAACAGGGAGGCGTAAACAGGGGAAGCGTAAAACAGGCAACGTAAAACAGTACAAAGCGTAAACGGTTTAGAGCGTAAACAGTCCTAAGCGTACAGTTCGAAGCGTGAAAACAGGCTTAGCGTAAAAGGCAGGCTTGTAAAAGTCAACGTAATCAGTAGAGCGTGAAACAGATGAGCGTAAACAAAGCGGTGGTGTTTGGGAGCGTGAACGCTGTGTAGCGTAGACGCTGGGCAATTACGAGGTAGGTTTCAGAACCGGACAGCGTAAATGCTGGGAAAGTTAGGGCAGCATACAGCTAATGGCGTAGACGCTTAACAGTGTATATGCTAGGAGTTGCGGGTAAGTTTTAAGGAGGCCCTCCTTCTAACGCCAATTTCTGTACCACCTGAAATCGTCGGTCTCCAGCTGGAAGGGAAAACAGAGACCGTGGGATCGCGGGACGGGTACAGAAGACCCTGCCTTCGCCTGAGGGCGAGCTGGAATGCAACGGAGACAGAGTACCTTGGGTGGTCCGCACGCAGATCAGACAAGGATTTCCCCGCGCGTACGCAAAATGCTATACACTGGGTTATGCGTAAATGGCATGCAGGCGTAAACGAAGCAAAAACAGCGTAAAACGTAGACGGATGCAAACGGAGCGTAAACGTAAATAGGCGTAAACGAGGCGTGGGCCAAATTGACGTAAAACTGTAAAAGAACTTGCAGCAAATGAAACGATGGAATTACAGAGTCAGAGTACAGTGCACCAGTCTAACGCAGTTGTGGGAACACAAGGCGGACGAAAAGCCCCGGCGTACAGAGAGGTGACTCGATCGGTTTGTAGGGCGTGGCAGAGTGTAAGAGACTAGATGCGTAGCGTGCAGGGCTTATCAGCATAAGAAGGTTTTTCTGCTCTCTTGCGCAGCGTAAATGTTCTCTAGTGTGCTTCTGGGATTTTGCCAACCGTCCTGGTGAAGTGGAAAAATGGGGGTTTTATACAGGTTGTTATGCTAGACTCAGGATGGGAGACACGTGGTGTGTTGACCGGGTGCATACAATTTACAAATATACAAAAAGTTACAACTACTGGGCGTATACGCCGCATCAGGTCGACGTATACGTTAAAAATGCAGGGCGTGAACTGGGTGGAGCACTGGGCGTATACGCTGGTGAATGTTGGGTGTACACGCCGGGCGTATACGCTGATGGATGCTGGGCGTACACGCCGGGCGCATACGCCAAAGGATGCCACTTGCTTCAATCCTTGCTCTTCAGTGTCATCTTCATGCTGTCATTGAAGATCCTGTCGTCGAGCGTGTGCATTTACAGTGCCTGGGCGTGTACGCCGGGGAGCCGGGCGTGTACGTCGGAATGCTGGGCGTATACGCTGGCCCAATATACTTAGCAAAACTAAGTGTTGCGATCATGCAGCTGGTGTCGTTTGTGAATCCCAGGGTCTTGTTTGGGGTCGGACAAGTACTAAGCTTCGAACTTTGTGGTGTTTCAGTTACGGAGCCACCCATGCCATTCCACAAGTGGGAGCTGCCTCGGAAGTTCCCCAACTATCCACATCGTTGTAAGGTCTGGACTAAGCATTCTCGCTCATCCAGACCCTCACTGAGGAAATCAAATGCCTCAAGGCTATCAGGTCTGACACGGTACAAGTTGTGGACTTTTACCAGGACGACCCCATCACCTCTGTAATCCCTGCTCTGATGTTACTCCTAGGGATGTCTCTCCCCCACTTCACGAAGTACAACAGGGAGGGGGGTCCCAACGCACATCTGGTCACCTTCAGGTCTGAGTTTTTGTTGTTGCAATAATGGCCACACATGATTATTCGTGTCTTTGCCATGTCCCTAGCCGGGAGAGCCTTGGATTGGTATCGTGCACTATCGCGCTAATCCATTTCAACTCTAGAAGAGCTTTTGATCCAGTTCATGATGCGCTTCAAGTATAAATTGAACCTAGAAACCACGCTGGACCAGTTGATGAGCGTGAAGTAGGAGCCTCTGGAACTAGTCCAGAAGTTCATCCAGCGATGGAGTGCAACCCTTAACGAAATTTGCAAGCTCATCACGGAGGCCCACTTGCTAGTCATCTTGAAGGGTGCAATGAATGACTTTATCAAGTCTAAACTATACTACCTCACCCCTCGCACTATCAGTCAAGCCTTTACTTAGACTAAGAGTATATAAGACGCGGCCGAGGCAAGCAAAGACCTAGCCTACATTGCCTACAAAAACACCTTCACAAAGAAGGATAAGGGTAAAGCCCCAACAACCACAGTGGCCGCTGTGGCGACTAAGCCCAAACCTAGACCTGGTAACAATGTTAACAAGAACAACAAGAAACTAGCTGTACCCGCAACTAACCCCATGCCCAAGCAAGGAAACACGTCACAATCTCCAGTTCCCGCACTTGAGATATCTGCACAACCCAAACCGAATTTTGAGCATAAAGATCACTCAAAGTACACCCCACTGCCTCTCAAGCCTTCAGAACTTTTGAAGCAGCTATTGGCAGCAGGGCACATCCAACACAAGTAGATGTCAGTAGAAGGAATCAGGAAACATCAATGCTACTGCGAGCTCTTTAGAAACCCTTCCTTGGCCTTGCCCAATGAGCCCCCAGTTCCTAAGGGTTTCAGACTGGACAGGTTTTGTGACTATCACCAATAGTGTGGTCACAACATAGATTACTGTCTAACGTTGTAGGATGACATCCAGAGATTGATCGATTAGGTAATACTGGTGTTGGACGAAAGAAACCCAGTACGCCTTGAGAACCAATCTATGCATATCTACACAGACCCCCTCAACGCCAACAATGCCAGTTATGTCATCAATGCCTTCGGTATTGACAGTGATCCTAGGCCACCCCAATAGCCATTAATGGTCCATGTGCCTAAGCGTAGTGCACCAGCACCACCAACAGCTGGCTCGAAGCTTACAACAATCGTTCATTTTGAGAGTCCCTTCCCAGCCATCCATCTTTGTGCACTTGTTAGCGAAACCGTGCCACCCATCGCGTTAACACCGTTAGCGCCTTTTATCATTAGGGGGCTAATCCATTCGATAGCCCCTGCCCCGCATAAGAAAACTGAACAACCTTCTCGTCCTAAAAGACAGAAATTACATTTCGAAGGTGAGACATCAAGAGGGAGTGCCGCCCCTGGTACTTCGAAACCTACGTCTCCACCCCTGGAATTTACGCCCTCGTCACCAAAGACGAATGTTGCTATAACCACACAGTCCACATTGCCCCGCCAAAAATGGTCTGAGCCTAGATCCGAAGTCACCCCTCCTTGAGAAATTCATCTTCTGGGATGAATAGAAGAAGAGAAAAGCGTTAAACAAGGAGACGACGAAGACCTCGTGGATGCCTTCACTCAGGTCGAACAAGCTCTAAAATAAAAAAACACTACACTGAGCTTGTACGACCTAATCATGATGTTTGTCCCACACTACAAGGCTCTGATCCGCATGTTGACAATGATTCCAGTCAATGAAGACATGTTAGAGGAAGAAGAAGCGATCCACTCGGTCATGCTTCCGTCCGCACCCGTAGAGCTAGAACCGTCTCAACTCACTTTCTGCGATGACGCCATTAGGAAAGATCCCGAAAGGGGTCAAGTGACTACAGCACCTCTATTCATCACAATTTGGGTCAGCCAACACCGGATCCAAAGGATACACGTTGATGATGGGGTTGCCATGAATGTCATCCCCTTCCCTATTATGAACAAACTGGGGTTGGTCGACCAGATCAAACCCACAATGACGTCATGCCTAATGTCGTTTAATGGGGCATGCATCCTGGTGAAGGGAAAAATCCACATAGACATCGTGGCAGAGGACCAATTCCCCACAAATGCAACATTCATCATGGTTGAGAAAATGCCTGGGTTTAACCTGATCATGGGGAGATCATAGTTGGCACAACTTAGGGATGTCTCTTTGCCCATTCACCAGGAAATCCACCTACCATATGTAGGCAAGGAGGTAGTGATCCGTGGTGACGAAGTAGCAGCGCAAGCGATCAATAACATAGACATGGATCAGGGCTCAGAGGTCGTAACCTCTAAGAATGAAGTGCCTGCTTACGCACACATTAACCATCCAGTGGGGGAATTGGCTCAGCAAGCCGATTACCAAAATGAAAGCACGTGGGCTGAGTTGCCCTTCTAAGCAGGGTACAACAACGTAAATGAAGGCCTTGGCAAAGTGCCTCGGCCTTACGTTTTGCTCAACCCACGCTGGGTCAAGAAGCAGCTACGCATAGTGTAGCAACTTCATTGCTTCTTGTCCAGTTGTCATCCCTTGTACATTCACTACCTTTTGCTTTGTTAGCGTATCTTCCTTTTGGCATGTTACGCAATGGCCCGAAATGGCCCAAAACTATGTTATGCAGTGGCCTGAAATGGCCTAAAACTAGTAATGGTCCAAAACGGCCTAAAACTAGCAACGACCCGAAATGGCCTAAAACTAGCACATGAAAGTATGAACATTTTATACAAAACGTAACACGTAGACAATGAACAAGTTAATGCAAAATCAATTTCTTTTTTGAAAATATCTTTTCTTTATTCAAAACTATTATCATTCAAACAATGCTTGCAAAACTTTTACAAAAATTCAAAATTTCAAAAAAAAAAAATCCCATGCTGTCATGGGTTGTCCCTGTTTGCATCATTTTCACCATGCGTCTCTACATCATCGCCTTCCTCTACGTTGTCCTCTGCCGGTTCTTCATTCCCCCCCTCGACGGGCCCTGTGCCCTCATCTGGAGCCTGCATCGTAGGAATGAAGTGGTTAGCTAAAGCAACGCATGCACGCTACAATAGAGCATAAGCATTAATACAATAGAAAGCGACTAACCTGAGAAGGGCTTGCCTCTATCTCGAAGGGTATCCGGTTTAAACCAAGCTCGAGGCAATGCCATAGCTCCTTTACCGTGATGTCCATCCAACGCCTATTGCTTGGTCCAGTGTTCGCAGCAGCTCTCTCCCTTTCGATGGTTGTCCACCTTGGTGGTCCTGGAGAAAAGGAGATGGTTACAGTCTCTCTTGTGGAAAGGTTCACTTTCAAGTCAGGAGATTCCATAACCTTTACCTGCTCTTTGAACTTGGCATAGGCCTCAGAAGCAATAATGACGTTTACGAATGCTTTATACATAAACGTGTCCACAGTAGCGTCTCTGTACAATTTACGATGGGTGGCATTTTCTAGTTTATACATATGTTTGTGGTTTTTCTGGGACTACTCCCATTCGTCAACGTTGACACTGAAATCTTTTAAATCTTGACACTTCTGGGCTAGCAAGTCCATTTGCATAGACTGTTCTATTATTTCGTGGGTGGCTTCAACGTTTTGACACGTGACTGTCCAAAACTTGACGTAATCTATCATAGCCATGCACCAGTCCTCATTATTAGTGTTAGGAGCTATGAGGAACTTGTTCTTCGACTTGAGATCCTTCACCTCAGTGCTCAAGTTAGCCTCCCTTTGCTTAGCTTTTTGGACCTATTTCCACAGGTCCTCGTTGACGTGCTTATACTCCCACAAGGAGCACGTTGAGTGCAAAGCGGGAATGTAGGCATGGCACCAACTTTCAAAGGACGTGCTGGGTCCCATTTGAGCCAAGAGGCTACCATGACACAAAGAGCATAGTAATCGCGTTAGCACAACAAGATTAGAAAATTCAAGAAACTCTAGTATAATAACATGAGAGCACCTGATCTTACTACTTACCCACGTCAGGGTCTACCTGTTGAAGGCAGCTGATCATGTCATCGACGATTCCTTGCATGTACGCAAACTTATCAGGGATCTCGGCCCATGATTCCACATGAGTCGGAGGAGGTCCTGCAGTATCAACAGTAGTGCCTGTTACATAACTAAACATATCAGTAATGGCTAAAATGGACTAAGACAAGGTAAACATATTGCCAAACTCACCAGCATCTAATTGTGGCCTCTCTTCTTACTAATGCAAGATGATGACAGTAGCCTTAGAAAAAGTCCCTACCAAGTCTGTACGAGCCTTTTCTTCATGCGCTGGTGCCTTTTCTATTAGGAGACCAGTGTCTTTTTTATTCAAGGGAGACTCCTCTTCGTTAGTAGGAGGATTCTCCCTAATAACAAGAGCCCCCACCTTAGCAACAAGGGTTCTTCCCTTCTTGACCGGGGCCCTTTCTTCTGAGATTAGGGCCTTTGTGTCTTTATTCGTTGCCCCTGTCTTAGGGGTCGACACCTCTTCATTGCCTTCTTTTTCTTCTTCTTCCTTTGCCAGTCAAGAAATATGTTAGCTTAAAGCAGGTGCTATGCTACGCTACGTCACCTAGTGTAGCATAAGGTGGCAGACAATAATAGGTAGGCATTAAACAAAAATGTTTACCAATGAGGGGGTTGCATCCTCTGCAATTTAAGCCGTAGTCTCCGCCCCTCCTCTTCCTCTGAGCAAAGGGTTTCCTTAGCTAGAGAAGGCCTCTTTCATTGCAACTTTCTGGGCACAGTCTCAACTATGAGACGTTCCCCTCGCGACCCGCTACCGACTACAGCAGGGGGCGTCTCCCCTATGTTGTCTAGGCCACGAAATTTGTAGGCCATCCAGTCCTTAGTCATCACAGAGAGTGACTCCCCAATTATTTCTGGGGGATCTTGGGCTCGGATGGTCCGGAAGATCTGGCGAATCCATGGTCTAGAAATCTGGTTGCGATTTCGCATGACATAGGGTTCATTCTCTTGAACCACCAGAAACTCCACGAAATGCTTCAGACAGGCTATGTAAAAGGCATAATGTATATTGGAATGGGACTCTAATTTCTTATGGAGCCCCAAGATTTCGGTCTGCAAGCTTTTACATAGATACCTGGCCTAGTTGTAGCGGGCCCCCTCTTCCATGACCTCATGCATTATCCAAGCTTGCTCAATCCCCAAGACCTTCCATTGGGTGAGCAGCTGGGGGAATGCGCAAGCGTAGATGCTAGGATAAACCTTTTTGGTGGGACCTTCTTTAAGCTTCTCCCTGAGAAGCCCCTTTTGCTCCTTAGCAATCCCCAATGACTCTTGAATGTCCTTCTTTTGAAGGGTCAGCTCCTTCTTGCCCTTCGTTCCTATAGGAACGCCATTGGTGGGGACACCAAACAGGTCCACAAATAGTTGGTCATTGATTTCAATGACCACCCATACCCCCTGTATGCATGTGTGGAAGTAGCTTGCCTTGTCGAAAAAGGAGTTGACTAGGGAGAGCATCTTGGCGGCAGGAATGCTCAGATTCGGGGCCAAGAATAGATCCATAAGCCTAGCCTTTTCGATATTCTGGACCAAGGAGTCCGAAGCCATACCGCTTATCCAACGTTGGCTTGCATCTACTTCTCCATACTTGAAGTAGATGTTTGCCCCCTGTGTCTCGACGGTTACCACCGTCACCTCTTGGGACTTCTTCACCCCTATAACAGTTTTCGCAAAAATGTTTAGCATAAAAACACCGAAAATCCAAAGATTGCAAAGACACTTAAGCATGCAACACTTACTGCTTAGCCTATTAGGTCTGTACGGTAACAGGAACAGTGGAAGATTAACTAAAACTTGTTCAACCATGATTGGTTTGAAGGATTCTGCCCACTCCTCGTCCAGCCAACTAGCCACCTTGCATTGATCGTAGGGAATGAGGTATAGGTGTGGGTAGGTGCGGTATTCACTCCCACATTGACCAATCACACCCGCGTGTAGGTTCTCAGTAGAAGAGAACACCTATAGGGCTATCCGTGCTGTAGTTAGCAGGCTTGGTTGTTCATGAACCCCATCCTTGTTGATGTAGAACCTAGTAGCAAAAACATACTGTTAGCATTCGACCAATATGACAAGTGTCGCACAACACAGTGGAACAAAGCTAAAAAACTCACCCACTAGCACAGTAGACAGTTCCTGGTGGGTTTTGGAAGCACGTTGCCATATAATGTGCAATAAACAATTTGTTGTAACGATGGTAGTAGCTGTACTCAGGCATATCCCAGATCTAGGCCAAATGCCTTAACCCTATGGGGCATTGACTAGATCCTTCTCCCTACTTGCTCATGATTGCCCCGTCCATCAGAAACCTTAGGATGCCCCGGCTTGCCCTGGGCAATATGGCTTCTGTTATGGCGGTTGCCTCCTCCTCCTCTAGGTATGACCAAACATTCACACTAAAGTATTCGAGGAGGTATTGTAGGAACTCTAGTGCTCTTTTCCTGAACCAGATCCCTTGCTCCCCCACATGTAGCTGGGGAGGAGGAGCATTGGCCACAGGTTTGCTTGCGTGACACAGGACCCCTGCAATTTCCAAGACAATCAGAATCGGCCTTAGCCCCATCTTGCACAATACAACAAGAAAATGTCAGCATCATGTCTAAGTGCAATGCGCACGCAACGTAGCAATACCTAGCAGTCCATGTATATAGCGTAGCATATACCCTCTCCCCGCACATAGCGTAACAAGAACATGAAAGCTCTAGCATAGCAATAATAACGTAGCATAGCAACAAAACAATTAACCCTAACAGGGCGATTAACAATACACCCTGGTAAAACACATGTCGCATTATCACATCACACAATGCCCAACCCTCCCCAGGGTCTTACGTCACGCCATCCGAAAGCCAGGTAACTTAAACTGTCCAATCCCTTGCGGTTATGACAACCGTGGCGGTGGCAGTTTAAGCGACCTTGCATGAAACGATGGTGTAACATTTATGCACTCACCGTGGCTAAGACAACAACAGCGGCGATGCAAAGGCCAAAACAATGCAATGACAGAGAACATAGGTGGCTAAAACTAGGATACAAAACGAAAGCAGAAAACAAAGAAAAAGAAATGATTGCAGAATCGCGAAAAAATAGAGGGGGCATGGTAGCCTTCCGGGTCAATGGCGTGTCCACCCGTGCCACGATGCACACTTGTGTCACGTGCCCTAGGGTTTTCTTCACCTCCTTGACCGTTGCAAGTGCCAAATTCATGCATTCCTTCTTTGGAACCATCGTCCTGCTTGCAGAGTTTTCCTCGTTGTAATGAAAAAAACCGCCTTACTCACTGTTAGCATAATCGCTTTGTGCTTCGTAATCACTTTGTGCTCTAAATATGGGCTCTACGCTTTTATGGTGAGAATGATAAGCTTACCAGGGTTTAATCCCTATTTATGGCCGTAATGGTGGAAAAGGGAAACTTGCCGCTCTCTCTCTCTCTGTTTAATGCGGAGTGCGCTGTACAGCGTAGCATGCTTAGCACGACATCATAACATTGTTGGCATTGAAACCTTGACATGCTCCAAGCTAACTGCTTGCTTTCCCGAGAAACAAAAAAAAATATATTTTCGATTATATCGGTCCGAAAAGACCCTAAACTAGCAACTCCAGCGCAGTTGTAATGTTCATGGTCTGAAAAGACCTTAAACTAGCAATCCTAGCGTAGCAGCAACTTTCGCGGTCTAAGAAGACCTTAAAATAGCATTTTCGACCTGTTATACGTTCGCAGACCATAATGACGCTAAACTAGCAACCTCATGCTTTCGCATTAGCAATTTTACGTTTTCTTTTTAGTAGTTTTATGTTTTTACATCGATAGTTTTGCATTTCCTATTTTAGCAGCTCTGCATCTCCACACTATAGTGGTTTGCCATGACTTTAAACTGACAAAATTTTAATCTTTACATCATATTTCGCTAGTTACATCTTGCCATTGCTTTGCAAGTTTTCGCTATACACGATTACTACTGATAGGTGCCTCTTAACTAGGCTTTCATCTCATCTTTGACTGGTTAAGCAAAAAATGGAAATCCATCGTGATCTCTCCACGCCCTTATCTTTAGCAAGTCCACATGGCAAGCTCCCAAGACAATTGAACCTCGACCTAATCAATTGGGGGTCAGCTATAGCTAGCACCATAGCATTTTTAGAAACATCCCCAGACTGGCCCAAGCATCTAGTCCGAACTCTAGATTTGGAGGCTAGGGATGTAACTGAGCCTCTCATTGAGAAGCCCATGACCACATCCAAGGGAAAAGTAAGAATGTTAAAACTTAGCTCCCTCCTAGACTCATAAACACACGAAAACGTAGCTAGAATTTTGCAAGACGACATCAAAGTCTTCGCATGGTCATACAGTGACATGCTAGGTTTAGATCCGAGGTTGATATAGCACAACATCGTTCTAGACCCATGCATGAAGGTAGTCAAGAAGAAGGGTCATAAGATCAAACTAGAAATCACACTAGCTATGAGGGATGAAATCACCAAGCTATACCAAGCTGGTTTCATCTGTGCAGTTGATTATTCAAAATGGGTGTCCAACATCATCGTAGTTTCCAAGAAAATGGGAGGAATATGAATCTTTATAGACTTTTGGGATCTGAACAAAGCGAGGATCAGAGATGATTTCCCACTTCCAAGCATTGATCAACTCGTCGACACCACAGCCAGCGATGCCCTGCTATCCTACATGGACGGCTTCTCCGGCTACAACTAAATTCGCATAAACCCAGAGCATCAGCTAACAACAACCTTCATGACCTCATGGGGGACATTTTGTTACATCATGATGTCTTTTGGGCCCAAGAACACTAGAGTAACCTATCAACGAGCCATGACTTACATCTTCAGCGGCTATATCCTAGAAACGTTAAACGACTACGTGGATGATATAGCAGTCAAGTCCAAGGAGGCAGCTGATCACCCACGCGATCTAGAGGTAATCCTCAAGTGTTGTCAAATGCACAATCTGCTCGTCAATCCTAAGAAATATTTCTTTGGGGTAAGAACCGGATGCATGTTAGGGTTCGTGGTATCGAAGGCCGGAATACGGGTGGACCTTGACAAAGTCAAGGCCATCGTCAACCTGGCACCTCCTACAAATGTCAAAGAGTTACATGGTTTGCAAGGTAAGGTACAATTCATCTGAAGGTTTATAGCAAAGTTGACTGACAAGTTACACCACATGCAACATCTGCTAAAGAAAGGGGTCAACTTCGAATGGACAACCCAGTGTCAACAAGCCTTTGATGACTTGAAAGAAGGGCTTTCGCACCTCCCAACTATGCATTCGCCATAGAGGGATAAGCCTTTCTTCATATACCTTGCCATCTCCGACACATCTATCGCAACACTACTATGTTAGAAAAAAGATGACGGATCTGAGATACTAGTGTATTATTTGAGTTACGCATTAATAGCGCATGAGGAAAAATACAATGAAGTAGAGAGACATTGCCTTACCTTAGAGTTTACATTAAAAAAGTGGAGGCACTATCTATTTCACAGTGGAGTCAACATCATTTGCAAAAGAAACATACTCCGGGCTATCACTAACAACCTGTAGGAAAGCAACAGGATAGCCCGATGGAAAGCAATAACTGCGGAGTTCGACTTATGCTATGTAAGCCAGTCGTCGACTAAGGGTCAAGCCATAGCAGCGCAACTTATAGCCTCACTCATCGATGACCACGTAACCATAGATCCCGAATTTCCAGATGAGCACATTGGCACTATCAACATCATCCCATCGTACCTGGAAGCTACTTTACACTTCGATGGTGCCTTAACCGCCCGAGGAGGTAGTGCAGTTGCCGTCATTAAGCTTCCCTTTGGGGAAATGCACCTATTTGCTTATCATTTTACATTCCCCTGCACCAACAACGTGGCAGAGTATGAGGGGCTACTCAGAGGCCTCTTAGCTGCCCAAAAACTATGCATACAACATCTGGCCATTTGCGTGGATTCTTAACTAGTTGTGAATCAGACCACCGAGGTCTATGCTTGCAAAGCTATGCACCTGTAACCCTACTGCAACCTAGCAAAAAGCATGCTTAAGAAATTTGCAACCACAGATGTGCAACATGTGCCACGCAACGAGAACACCGTGGCAGATGCCTTAGCCACCCTTGCACTAAACATTCCACCACACTCGTTTGCAAGTCTTCCAACTTCGATTGTAGAATGTACTAAGCCTATCACTTAGGTAGGACATGTGGCCTTTATCAGTGCTACAGATACCCAAGAGTGGTACGCCAACATTAAATCCTACTTGCAACATGGAAAACCCCTGCGTGGATTGACATTTGCCCAGAGAGATGCGATCCATAAGCATGCCCAGCAATATACGCTCATGGGGAATGATGCCCTGTGCCGACGCTCTTATGACGAGATATTGCTGGCATGTGTGGATGGGGAGTAAGCACAGGAAGTAGCTAATGAAGTACATAAGGGACTGTGCGATGGACACATAGCACCTAGGGCTATGGCTGTGAAAATCATATGCCTAGGGTACCATTGGCCCCACATGAAGCGTGACTGCCTGTCAAAAGTCAAGATGTGTGACACATGCCAGAGATATGCAAATCTCATACACGTCTCACCTACGGACTTACACCCAACGCAAATCACATGGCCTTTCCAACGATGGGGGCTAGACCTCATAGGACCCATCACGCCTAAGTCCTCCATAGGGCATAGCTTCATTATCACTGCCACTAAGTATTTTACTAAGTGGGTGAAAGCCATCCCCCTGAGGAAGACTACGTGTCAGCAGATCTGCCACTTCATCCTGGACAACATTGTAATAAGGTTTGGGCTTCCAATGACTATTGTAACCAACAATGGGCCATAGTTCAGTAGTACGGAAACCCGAACCTTTTGCAGCAATCTAGGTATCAGGCAATCATTCTCCTCCCCATATTACCTGCAAGCAAACGGACAGGCGGAGGTTACAAATAAGTCCATCATCAACTTGCTAAAGCGGATGCTTGGCAATAGCAAGATGCAGTGGCACGAGCAAATCCTCTACATTCTATGGGCCTACAGGACGACGTGCAGAAGCATGACAAGTAAGACCCTTTACAGTCTCATTTATGGATCTGAAGCTATGTTTCCTCTTAGGTTGCAGCTACCATCACTCCGGATGATCCTCTTAGATGTCGTAAGTGAAGCCTAGAACAACGAGTCACAGATCATCGACCTTGACTCAATAGAGGAGGAGCACACGTAGACGTTGAGCCGCATAGAGTACTACCAGAGCAAGCAACAACAAAAGCATCATGCAGACCCGCATCGACGACTAGTACAGAAGGGAGACCTCGTCCTCAAGGTTTCCTATGAGCATGTGAGAAAATGCTTAGCCAACTGGGAAGGCCCTTACATGGTCACTAAAGTCTTTGGGAATGGAGCCTTTAAGTTAGCAAACATGGATGATAATGAGTTTGCCAACCCAGTGAATCACTCGTACCTCAAGCTGTACTACATTTGAAGCATGAAGGCGATGAGCACCATCTGCTACAATGATAAACCAACAGCAGCCATTGACATCCACTACGATGTAAAACTGGCAAGCACCGTCCGCTATGACGATAAACTAGCAGTGACGAGTATCGTTTGCTATGATAATAAACTGGTAGCAACAACATGCAGCGTCCTCTATGACGATAAACTGGCAGTAGTCATCCACTACGACGTAAAATTGGCACAACTAGTCCGCTATGACTTTAAACTGACATGTATGGTCTACTGGGACCTTAAACTAGCACAGTGGTCTGCTGGGACCCCTAAACCAACATGTGGTCTACCAGGACCTTAAACTAAGTTTGCGTCACGTCCATAGCATGCATCTGTGCCAAGTACACATCAAACGAGTGTGCATAGTGCCAACGTGGGGGTGGGACATTGCAGCTCCAAAATGCAATTCACGACACAATGAGGACATGATCTGGAACGTATGCGACGTTGCCACCCTTAGCATCGTGCTGACCCTCTGAAGATGTCGTATGGCATCACATTGGCCCTCTAGACCTACCGTCTCCACGGTTGACCACCCTGATAGTAGTTCCTTGGCCAGTGCCTACCATTGGAGTTCCAGCAGTATTGTGGCCCAGCCACAATATTATTTTCCTCCAGCTCCCTACGACGCCTGGGCTCGCAAGGAGTTTAGCTATGTGGTAGCTGAACGCATAGCTAAACTGAGAATGCATGCCTTCTACATATATTTTAGAACATTCGCACTCACAGTAGCTCCCAGCGCCTTTGACGCTAGCTCCGTCACACTAGTGCTGCCAAAGCTATTGTTGGCCTTTCTGCTTTGGACACCGTGCACCAACACGGGTGTCCAAGAGCTTCAACAACGTCTACAGTAAGCAAGACCTTTCCCCTCACTTCGCATCGTGGCTATTTTTCTCTCTATCGTGCTTATAGGGCGTGGTAGAGAGTACATATTGCCACAACAGCCAATGCTATCGTGTCGCTAAGTGAGTGCCTCGACTAGCTTCACCACTTCAGAGTGCAAATTCCATGACATGCATAACACAGCTTGCTGCATGGGAAGCATTTGTAGGTAGGACAGAACCCCGCACAAATGTAACACAACTCATCCTGGGAAAAAAACACCTATCCTACGAGAGTTCGCAAGCCAGCGAAGGTAAAGATGAAAATGCGAATGACTCCCTCATGAGCACTCCGACGAGGGATTCTGCTAAACCTCATCTTTACCCTTTTTTTGAACCTCCTTCCTCCCTGCTTCGCTCTTTTACACTCAAGTGCAGCCAAGCAACGTCCTGGCGATCACCGAGCAGCAATGTTAATGTCGTGTCTTCCGTGGTGTTTCATATTCTTTATCAACATCTCTCGAGCCCATCCTCTAGATGTTGACAAAGAGGGGCCAATGAAAGACCCCAAAATTCGAAGGCATCCTTGCTTCACCAAGTCTTTGCAAATCACATAGTGTCACAACAGTTCTTTAGGAGATGGATGCTTTGAAGTTCAGACTGTCTAGTTTGACAAGTTTTCTACCCTAGGTGTCAATAAGCTAAACGGATTCTCCAGCCTGCTCACCTGAGTAATTCATCCAGCCAATAGCATGCTTAGGAGCAATGCTTAGAACACGAAAAATGCTTTAATAAGTTTTCTAAGTCAAGGAGTTTTGCTACTCTACGCTATGTAGCGTAGCAAACTTCAGAAGATGGTTGCAGAAGCGCAGTGCTACGCTACGCTATTCCACTCAGCGTAGCACAGCATAGCAAACGCTGGATGGTCAGTCCTCTCGCCCGACTTCGAGTCCTTCAGCAATGTCTCCTTTCATCAGAAAGCAACGAACATGGCCAAAAACAGGTCGTTTGTTGCTATGCTATGCTAAACTACATGGTGCAGTAAGGCATAGCAATTCTACGAAAGTGACAAAAGGCATCTCAAAGGGCGAAATCAGCAAGTTCGCAAGCTTCGCAGTGCAAAAGGCAAAGTTTATGGATTGACAACGTTTTTGCGACTAAGGATAGCTGCTACGCTATGATATGCTATGTAGCGTAGTAAACCTACGACTAGCAGTCACAACACTATAAAGGTTTCCAACGCATGTAGCAGGACACAACGTAGACTTTGCTTCAAATCGGCAGCTACGCTACGCTGCGTAGTGTAGCACAGTGTGACAAGATGCTACGCTACGCCAAATGCTACGCTACAAAGCATAGCAAAATGTGGCAAGCGGTTATGTGACATCAATGCACCTCACCTAATTGCACCATTGCTTTGACAATGCAATTACAACGTAGCAGGTTTGTAATTACGGCGTGGCAGGCTCGCCCAACGGTCACAAAGGCACGTGCAGCACAGACAGGTCAGCATAAGCCTAGGGCATGTGGTGTTCAAACCGCATCTTTCGTGCACCGAAATACCCCAATGACCGTTAAGGTCCAGGGGTCCCATTTTTTGGCAATTTTGGTTGGCTAACAATTTGGTTGGTTGACAAGCAAAAAGTTAGCATTATAACCTTGAGCATTGTAAGCTTTCTGTTTGACACTCTAAACAATTAGCACTCTCAGCTGGCATTTTTTTCTACTTTTCTTTCTACCATCTTGGTAGCATTTCGCATTGTCAACGATTGAGCCTGTGTCCAAGCAAACAGCTGTCTTGCTCTACAAGTCTTGGTTACCATCAGGATCTCTGCACTTCCCAGCAATGTGCAACCGATTGTATCCATCCTGACAGAGCAAAGTCATAGCTTTGAAGCGGTGCACTTTTCTAACTACATTTTACTTTGTCTCTCGCTTATCATTTGCATTTTACACTGTTTTCCTCCTCTTTTACATTTAAGCATTACTTCACGCTATCAGTTTCGTTTTCAAATCACACGTTGCAAAAGGTTATATTAACACCGATTAAGTCCCTGTCTGATCGACCAGACTGTTCAAGGAGCCCCGTTTCCACTCCACCCAGCATGGCCCTCCCATGGAAACAGGGTTGAGACTGTCGATGACCGACGATCTCTCAGCGTTCTTTCCAGCCATCGACATTTTTGGTTGCCACAAGTGCAATCTTAGCATTGGTGGCAACACGCTTCATTTTCTTTCTCTCTCTTTCTATACAAGTTGGAAAATAAAGGCTTGGATGTCATTTATGTATGAATGTTTACCATAATGGTCATGAACACTAATGTTGTAATATGCTTATTGATCTATTCATTGGGCATGTTGAGTCTGTCATCTCATTCCACTGTCAGTTGTCAGTTAGTCAATAATCCCATACCTTCCCAATATTTTGTAAGAAACTCGATGATGAGTTTTCATTTAGTTGTGGGGATATGATGAGAGTGGTTACTCTAATAATTAGAGCATTTATTATTGGAGTGATTACTCTAATTATTAGAGCAGTTATTATTGGAGTGGTTACTCTAATAATTAGAGTGGTTATTATTGGAGTGGTTACTTTAATTATTAGAGTTGTTATTATTGGAGTGGTTACTCTAATAATTAGAGTGGTTATTATTAGAGCGATTACTTTAATTATTAGAGCGGTTATTCCTAAGTTACTTCCAGGTTTATAAGTATAGCGCCCAAGCGCACAATTGGAAAGGAGTCTTGTAGCAGTTAAGTAGTGAAACTCTTGTAGTCTGTTTGAAGGTTAGAGTATTTTCCAAGTGCTTGCAGTAGGAGGTCAAAGTGTGGATGGATCTTTATTTGAGCATTTTGTACCTGAGCACACCTTGTGTACGGTAATAAAGATGAGCTCTTTAATTCATCCTTACAACACTTGAGATTTTTTTTCTTACACATTTATTTTATTTTATTTTCTTATGAATTTATTTTATTTTATTTTATGTAGTTTAAATTTTTATTATTAACACAAAAATTCATTTTCATCAATTAAGCAAATCGTTAAAATACACCCATTACAATCAATTTGAGCATGGGTGTAACACTTGGTAACCCAGTAATGACTAGCGTTTGGTAATCCTAGTAGTGTTGCATTGGTTCAGGATGTGTATGGCAAGTGAGAATGGATACTGGTGTTAGGATTAGTTAAAGCCTAGTTAATCAGTAGGTAAGTGAAATTAGTCACTTAGTTATCTCTCTCTTTCCCTATTAGCGCAGTACATAAAAACATAAAAGCTATAAAAAGCATATGCCTCAAGCTTACTTAACCATACAATCGTGACATATAGGTAAGCTTGGGAAGACAACGATCAACCAACCCGTCCTTGTTCCACAAAAGCACATAAGAACTTAGTCCTTGGAATCTGACCGGATCATGCGTGAAATGCTCGTATTTGTATGGTTGAGCGTAGGGGTACCTTGTCGCTCATCAAGTTGCCTCTAGAAGACATTGATGATTCAGGACCCTCTCAAGTTAGTTGTTATTTTTATTTTCTGTTTGTGCATGTTTTGGTGTCATAGCTTGTATAATACATGTTTGCTTTATAACTACTTATTTTGTTGTGGTTGTGGTAGCAAGTACCAGGAGATGCCGTGGGCCCCAACGATGCGGTGGGGGAAAAGGGACCTTCACCTCCTATTGAGCATGTCTTGATGTGGCCCTACTATTGGGCATTTTTGCATTTTTGTGCTATGTATTTTGTTGCTCGTGTTGCTTATGCTATGTACTACTATTCATGTGATATCTAATACATGTGTTCACTATATGTGTAATGTGAAATGTGCAAACTTTATTTTTATTTATCTTTCACTTACTATGTTTGTAATGCAATGCATTAATGCGCTAAGTTGGGATTATGTAGTGATAATGTAACTAGTCCTTTGCAAGTACCATGCTAGTTTTAGGCCATAGTAGGAGGACCAATGCTAGTTTAAGGTCATTTTGGGCCACGATGATTACTAGTTTAAGGCCATTTTAGGCCACAAGTTGGGGAAAAAAACATGGTAGTTTTAGACCATTTTAGGCCATGAGTTGCTAGTTTAAGGCCATGGAAAGCTGTAGTGATAGTTTTAGGCTATTTTAGGTTGCACCTTGCCAGTTTAAGGCCATGGCAAGCCATAGTGATGCTATTTCTCTTTTCTATGATTTTGGCTTTTTTGATTTTTATGCATTTTTATGTTTTTCATGTGTAAGCTAGCAAATGCTAAGGGTAAACTAAGTAAGTGACTGCGTAAACTAAGCAAAATGCATAAACAAAGCAAATAAATGCACAAACAAAGTGGAAAATATGTAATCTAGGCAATAAAGTCAAATGTAAATATGTAGATAAATGCAATGTAAGCAAAAAATGAAATGCATGGCTAAATGTAGAAGCAAAGGGCTGGTAGGACCCTAGCGTGTGTTGGACTAAGGTGATGCCTTAGTCATGTAATTACTTCGTAACCCAGTGTGGGTTAGGGGGTGCGTAGGGTCTAGATGGTACTATGCAGTACTCCCCTTAACCTTCATCTACTATGTCAAAGGGTAGTTCTGCCCATAAAGCGTCCTCTAGGAGGTCATTAGTTTCTTCTACTTTTTTGGGTGGGCTAGGTTCATGCATTTTGCTATTGTCCTTCACTAAAGGTGCATCATCAAGGAACTCCACCTCTAACCCTTGTTCTTTGTTAATGTTGTTAATGGCCAAAGGGGCTACATTGTCACCATGGATAATGACCTCATCACCTTCGTATGAAAGGTGGACTTCCTAGTGGATGGGAGAGGAGACAACTCATAATTGGGCCAGCCAAGGCCTACCCAAGATTAGATTAAAGCCTAGCATCTCCTCTACAACAATGAACTATGCATTAGTGGGGAACTCTTCCTGTACCACAAAGGCCATCGTAATAGTACCTCTAATGACTACGCATGATCCGTTAAAGGACTTTAGGCATTGCGTTTTTGTGGGCTTGATCTGCTCAGCGAGGCCTAATTTGTTAATGACGATGTATGGGATGATGTTTATTATTGCCTTGTCATTGACATGCACCCTATGGATTTTGCATTGCAGAACGTGTATTGTGATAAGCATGGGCATTGTGATGACTTGATCCTTCTCAAGGTCAACCTTAATTACCTTGTTGCAAAATGCTAGGGGTGTTGGTCTCAATTCCTACAGTGAAGAGGCAACATCATAGCATGGATGGAGTGTTCATCGACTAAGATGTCCTCCTTGATAGGAATGGACATCAACATGCAGACTAGCACTTTATAGTGGGTAGAGGAGGTCATAATGAGGTTGTATAGGCTTAGTGTTGTGTTTTTCTACTTCAAGGAATGTTGCACCTGGGCTAATGCATTTAGGAAGTCTTTGCCAGTGTCTATCATTTTGTTGGCCTTGACCCCCTCCATACAACCTAGAAGATGAATTTCTCATAGAGGAGATTTGGGCTTGGTTTGCTTGGCCTATTTTGGAGCCTTAGTGCTTAGTTGTGGCTTGTTGGTAGTGGCCTGTTCAGTTGATTTGGCCATGGGGACTACGGAAATGGGGACTTATTTGGGCAAACCTACCACTCTCTTCTCTTGATGTTGTCTAAGCATTTTATTAGAGAACCACTCATTAGGCCTTTTGGGTTACCCCCTAGATGGCTTGTTAACATTGTCGATAGGATGGGACCTTAGACGGGTAGAGACTAATGTGTTACCCATCAGTAGACTATGGGCAGGGGAACAACCAGCATATTACAACATATTAATGACAAAGGATGATTGCACTGTTGCTACTGCAACATGCTATGGGACCCTAACCATGAAAGATGTTGTGGGTGCCCAAGGTGGAATTCTGATGACAAAAGGGAACCAAATTGGTGGAGACTGAGGGGGTCCCCTACTCTACGAGAGGGCATGTACACCACAAATGGCCACTTCACCTATTCTAGGTTATCATCAATGCTAATAGCATTGATGACATACCTTGCATTGTCTATGTTCAAAGGGTCCTTGTATACCCTCATCGATTGGTTTTGCGGGTGAACTGGATTAGTGGCATTAAGCATGAACTCACTGCTATTAATCATCCATTGTAAGTCATCTTGCAATGCCATGCAAAAGTCAGTGTTGTGGCCAGGCAATTGATGATAGTGGCAAAAGTGATCTAAACTAAAGTGCTTAGGGACTAGAGGCTCATTCAAGGCTATAGTTGAGGGATTTCTTAGGAGCTTGCAGTATTTGTCATGTCTTTTATGAGCATCCTTGAACATATGCATATACTGGATGTGTCTAGCCTTGAGTAGTTGGTCTAGAAGTTTTGATGGTTTAAGAGGCAATGGGGTATATTTTAAGTGATTCTTACACTCAAAGTTGGGCCTTCAATCTAGTTTTGTTGTGGATGATGATGATGTAGGCTGGTTCATTGTTGTGCTAGTGCCAGCAATTTTGTTGTTGGCCGATGCCTTGAATGGCTTGGTCGTTGGCATTGGATTAGTGACTTTGGCTTTGTTTGCCATAGTTTCCATGGTTGTAGTTTGTTTGCCCTTTTCCTTATCCTTCTTTGTGTGCAAGTTCTTGTAGGCCATGTAAGATGGATCCTTGCTAGTTTTTGCTGCATCCTGTATGCTCTTTGTTTGTGCAAATTCTTGGCTTAGGGACTATGGGGCTAGATAGTAGAATTTTGACTTAATAAAGTTATTAACTACATCCTTGAAGATTTCCAGAAGGTGCATTTCAATGATTGGCTCATGGATTTCATTCATTAAAGTGCTCCAGCATTGAATAAACTTCTACACAGGCTCTAGATGGCCCTACTTGATTTGCATAAGCTAATCAAGGGTGGGTTTTGGCTTCAAGTTATAGTTAAAGCATGTGATGAATTGATTAAGTAGGTCCTCCAAAGAGGACATTAAGGCCTTGGGTAGTGCCTGGTAACAATTGAGTGCCTTGTTGATTAGTGACATAGTGAAAACACATATGATGCCATGTGGCCATGCCTGTAGTATCCCTGTTTGGAGAGTTAGTGGTGGAATAGGAGGAATTATGAGATTGTCCTAGTAAAAGTCCATTATGTGGACCATTTTAGAAGAGGTGTCCTTGATCTGCTTAACCTCTTCTGTTAAGGTTTGGATTAGCTAGAATTCTTGATCCAAGCCTTGGGATGCAGTAGTCGGATGTGTCAGTTGTGTCACTCGTTGTGCTGGTTCGGTGGTCCAAAAGTTGGCTATAGGTTGTGAGACCATGTGGAATGCTTGCTGTGTAGGCGACACTACAGACACAGTGACCAGGGTAAACCATGTGTGCATGGGTTGGGCCACTTTCGAAGGTGTGAACGAAATAGGTAGGCCATAAGATGCATGAGTCATTTAAGGCTAAGGAAGATTGCATGGTGTGCATGTAGGACTATGCAGGCATGATGGTTGTTGGTAAGGAATATTGGACAGGCTACAACTATACCACAAAGAGCATGTTGATGGAAGGTATCATGTCTTGGCATGTGTACTATGTTTGGTGGGTTGTCACCACAGGCGTTGACTTTGGAGGTGACATTGGGGCTATAACTATCTGCAAGAAGAAAGGTGGATATGACTATGAGAAGACCAAATTGGGGGTTGTCCATTGGAAGAAGGTATGAAAAGAGTCCTCATGCTCAAAATGAACTTCAAACTCATCCTACTCTTCTTCTAAGGGCTCCTTGTAATCCATCCCTACCTCATGCTTATTTATCCCAAGGAGTTGGGAAAGAATCCATTGATAAGGCTCGATGAGTGGAATGAAGTGAACAAAGGAAGGGACGTACTCCCATCCATTTTGGTTGATGAGCTCAAAATTTTGTTTGGCCTTCATATCTTCGTGGTCTACAAAAAGACCTGCTTGCAGCTTCACACAGATAAGGTTGTACTACTCATTGTTGAGCATGATGTACTTAGGATCTTGGTGACGTAGCTTGAGGGACTACCTTAGCTCTACCATGGTGAGACTAATAGGGTGGTCAATCCTATTTTCTTATTGAGAAGGTAGGACAACAAGCGTACTCGGTATTGATGCAGAAGGCTGCTCAGAATTTATAGTGTAAAAGAGAGAAAAAATGGCTAATTGTGGGAACAATAGAAAAATAGCTAAGTATAAAAACTATAGAAAATTGACTAACTTTAGAGAAAATGGTTGTTTGAAAATCATGTTGAGAGTTAACTATGCTCTCTATGCTGAGAGCCAACTGTGCTCTCTACTAAGAGCCTAGAATTTAGTTAAATGCAGGAATGGATGCTTTAGAGTCGCTATGTGGGATCCTAGGGGAATCAATGATGGGGTCTAGTCTACACCAACTGGTTTGTAGATAATGCCTATGCTAGCCTAAGATCCAAGTATTGCATGGGGTAGGTCCATAGGGGTGTTGGGTCTACGCTAGCCTAGAGCTAGCAACAATGACATAAAGAGCACATGAGGTAACAACCAATAGAGTTCTAAAATAAGAAAATAGATCTGGCCCTACTTTTAGTGCTAAAAAACTATTGTGACTGAAAACATCAATGGCTAGAATGGAACATCGAGAGGTTTACAAGCATCCAACTTTGACCCTGCGTCCACGTGAGTGCTTACTGGAGGTGAAGATGGGGTGCCCAAAATGATCTTGATGATCGAACGGGGACTTACAAAATGCAATGCCAAAATGGTACTAAGTGTTTGTGTGATGTTCATGGTGTCAATGGGGGTGAGTGTAGTTAAGGGTTTCCACTAAAAGCAAAGGTTTCAATGTGTAGTTATGTGTAAAAATAGTGAAAAATGTAAGTAAATTGCCAAAATCTGAATAAAAATGCTAAAAATGCATGGGGGGAGAGCCAGAGAGAAAGTAGCACCACCCTAAATGGGGTTGAGTGTAGTTGACCTCAAGAGTTGATAAGCTATGTGGTGCACAATAGGTGTGGTGGATAGCATAGTCACAGTCTCGAGGTGTCTAGGCCATGAAAACTGATGTTTTCTATAGTGCCTATGCTTGTTGGGGTGGTTAACACAATGTGTAGTGGAATGTGATGGTCTGTAGTGTCTTGCAGTGAGCTATGGTGGTGTGTAAATGCTTTGCCTTACTAAAGTGCCAAATGCACTCTCAAAAATGTCAAATGCCATGAATGCCAACTTTCAAATTTTGCCAACCCCTAAAACGTAGAGGACATGGATATTTATAGGATTAGGTTTCTCATGAAATGCGGATTGGTTGCCACATGGCAATGGGACAATTTGGACTACGCTACACCCAACTACGCTCTCCATTGAAGCAAACAGTGTCATGCTTTGGTGTGCTCCAATGGACTCTGTGTAACTGCTAGACCATGACTACATTGCCAACTACATGTTCATGTGCTAAAAAGATAACAATGTACCTGAAAAAAATGCAAAAATTGCTAGTTTGAAGACTACGCTCTAAGACTATGCTATCCATTGTATCGAGTGGTGTCGAGTGTAGTTACAATTTTGGGACAAAGGGTGGGGGGGGGGGGGGGGGGNAGATGCATGTTACTTATCAAAGGTGTGTTGGAGCTGATGTAGATGCTAGTGTTGCATTGTGAAGGCCTTTGGATGTTGTTCTGGTTGACTACACTTGACTACACTGTAGACTAGGGGAGAGCATATTCACAAAACTTAGCAAAATTTCTACAAAATCTAGCTTCTAGTTGACTATGCTTCAATCTGGTGAAGAGCATTTTCTTAACAATTAGAAAAAATTGCAAAAAAATTGGGCCTTGATGTTGTCTATGCTTGACTATGCTCCTGGGAAGTGAAGAGAGTAGTCTCAATAGTTAGAAAATTTTGCCAAACTATTTATTCCATGCTAACTATGCTTGACTATGCTCTAGTGCAATGGAGAGCGTAGTCTTTACAAAACTAGCCTTTGGTGTTGACTATGCTTTCTACTAAGTTGACTACGCTTTAGTGCAATGGGGAGTGTAGTCCCAACACTTAGAAAAATTTGTAGCTTCTTGCTTCATGCTGACACTTAGGTAAAATTACAAAAAATTAGTCTTTGGAGCTGACTATGCTCCCCATTGGCTAACTACAATCTGGTGCAGTGGAGAGGGTAATCCCAACACTTAGAAAAAATTTGCCTTATGTTGACACTTAGACAAATTTGTAGAAAAATTATGGTAGCTTGAATTTGGTGGTGCTTTAGTTCCCACTAGTTAGTCTAGCAATTCTTCATGTTGTGCTACATTTAATCTACCACTTATGGTCACTATGGACATCTGCACATCTTTGAGTGCAGTGATGTTTGGTATAGATGTCATAGGTGCATTGAGTATTTTAGCAATTTTGTTAGCAACCACCTCTATTGCTATCTCTTGCCATTGGTGCTGCATCACTAGTACTATTGCCACCTTGCCTTCCTCCAAGTACATTAAGAAGGCTACAATGTTTCAAGAAATCTCGAGGAGTGGCTATTGTTCTGTGAGATATATCATTACCTCTCTAGCCCTAGGATTTGACCTTGTGGACAACTGCATTCATTGTGTTAAGAAAATAGATCCACCTTCTTCCATTAGGTTAATTATTTGGGCCATCTTATTTAGGTGACTCATTTTTTGCTAGTACATAGATGGGTCCCCATCACTCGTACTTGCTCGTTGCTCTTGCTTGCTCAAGAGTCATTCTTGGTACTTGTGCAACTATTGGGTTGTTGCAACAACATCTAGCATAGTTGTTTGAGTGGTAGGTGGAGGTGGTGGCTGCTGCTCCTCTTCTTGAATAGTTATTGTAGGCATCTTATCCTTCATCATCATCTTCTAATTAGTAGTTGGATTATGTCTGATAGCATCATTTTTATAGTGAACTATCCCTCTCCTTCGAAAGAGTTTTTTGATAAGGCATGTGAAGGGAAGTGCCTTCCTTCCACATTCATTCTCTTTAAATTTCTTCTTTATCTCTAGATAGATCAGTTGTGGAAGGTTGATAGAGAATCTCCTAGTTAAAGCAGTGCACACACTAGCAGAAAAGGCAATGATCTTGTTAGGCATCATCATGGGATTTAGGTGAAAGGCTATAATCTTGTAGTGAATTATTTTTGCAGATGTGAGCATGTTATACTATTTGCAGTTGATAGCATAGCATTGTTGAACCCATTCCTTTTTTATGTTGGGGTCCACCTACATTAGAATTTTTACAAGAGTCATCCTAGTTTCTAGCAACCCAAGTGCTTCAGCAATGGCTAACACTAAGTAGGACACTAAGATGTCCTTGATTTTGACCATTGAACTGGCTTGCCTATTATTCCAAAATAAGAATTTCTTTCTCATGTACCACTCCTTATTGGAAGTGATAATTGGCTACATGGAAGAGATCTTCAATTGGTCTTGTACTTCCTTAGATGCATACTTGAGGAAAGAGCCAAAGTTTAACTCCTAGAGAACAATTTTTTGAACCTTCCTTGATATGATTTGATTCTGGTAGGCTTCCGTTAAGGTCACCTCAAGGTTTTCTTACTAATTTGATGCCTCATCTCAGTGGGAATGTTCTGTTGCTATTGCTAGTTCTGAAATCTGACGGATAGATTTCACTTTAGTCTCTTTCCTAACAAGACCCATGGCATGGGTTGTAACTGGTTCTTCCTAGGTTTTGTTTTCAGCCCCTTCCTATTCTTGGCCATTTCTCCCTTAGTTGAGATGGTCCTCCTTCATGTGTTCATTTGCCTTCCAATGTCATCTATTGTCATGAAACATCCATGAATTAGTAGATATAATGTGTAACTTTGAATATTTGAATACCTTATCTCATTAGTTAGTTACACTTGGCTATAGTTTATTGGAACACCATGGTAGATTAATTATTTTATTCTTATTATATTAATTAAATTTTATTATAAGTGTCACCAGAGCTTGTTGGAAGAGTTTAACTTATATAATTTAGTGTTTAAATGTTGATTTCTTAGTTGAACCTTTGTGCTTGTTAGAAAAATGGCAATTGTTTTGTCAAAAATGGCATATTTGTGGCCCACAACTAAGAGCTTACCTTTGGTAGCTACAGGGTTGAAGAACAAAGTGATTTGGATAACTGGTTAGGAAGTTATGGGTTCTGAAAATTTGAAAAACTCCCTTGGCATTTGTGAGTAAATGTGAAAATTTCTAAAGGGGGTTGCGCATATTTATACTATTTTTGCACTACGCCAATGGGGCCATGTATATGCATGGTCTCTATCAATGGGGCCCTACTTACAAAGTCCATGAATTTTTTTTAAAATGTAAATATCTTGAAAAATACAAGGAATTTTTGAATGAATTTGNTAAATGTAAATATCTTGAAAAATACAAGGAATTTTTGAATGAATTTGAGATCCATGGAGTTCCAGGAAAGCCAAGAGTATGATGAAATTATTGAATAGGATCTTTGAAAGCCCAAAAATTTAAAAATTTGATGGAGAATGTTTGCATTGAATAAAATATGTAAAGGAGCATATGGTTGGATGCAAAAGATGGATGTATGAAAGATTTTGATTGCAAGAATGCCTAAGGAAAAGGTGCTTAATGAATCCAACCAAGAGATATGCAAGTGGGTCCTCCCCATAGTAGGCACATACCTTGTTTACTCTTCCATAACCTCAACCTAAGCAGTCTATGGGTCTCATAGGTGAATAATGATTGATGAAAGTTAAGAACCAAACCCAGAAGATTCTACCAAAGAATTCAAGTACATCAAAAAAAGATACCAAATTGGGGACATGGACACTAGTAGTGAGGTGAGTTACGAGCAGCATGGATGATGATGGAGAAGGTGGAATGGAATTCCAAATTAAGGTCATAAGAATTCCCTTATTGTTTTTTGTTTAAAATGACCTAAGAAGATCCACCTATAGTCTAGACCAAAACCAACCACTTTTAGTGAGTTCACATCACTACTCCAAGATCGATCCACCTCCTCAAGACACAAGAGTGCTCCCATAGAACAACCACCATTCCATAAAGAGAAGAAAACAGATGCAAGAAGTGAGAGAGGGCCTTAGTTAGAGGGGACCTTCAAGCATGGGTAACACGTCTTTCTAGTTCCATAACCAATGCTTGTAGCCTGTTTATTTGTCTGAGGGGTGTACTTTGAATTCCCATCATGTTTTAATTTCATTTCTTTTGTTTTGTTTTATTTTTTCTTTTTGGATGTGACCCACACCATGTAAAGACTTTATTCAACTTTTTGTTATTAGTCTACACAAAATAGTAAGAAGTCTATGAGAACACTCATGCACCTAAGAAAGTAGACAAGTACAAAGAGTGTTGAGTCCCCTTGAAGTCACACCCAATGCAAACCTTTGAATCCTTCCTAATTCTGGAAACTACCAAAGTCAGAAATTTATTAAAAGTTTATTTAATAAAAGGGACCTCATACTTCCAAAACAAGGAAAACCATAGAGTTTGTGGATGCGTGGATGTCATGGACTCACTGCATGTTCCATGAAAAAAAGACCATGTCTTAGCCATTGGTACAAAAATTGAAAAATAGAAACCAGACATTAGCAAATAAAACATTAAGCACAAACCACCATTAGTAATAACTATAGCACCATTGTTTCATGTTGTCACAAAGCACATTTATTAACAAAAATTATAAAATCACACTAAAATAAAGTAAAATATATAGGAAAGTGTAAAATGCTTAAGCAAGATTTAAATCTACTAACAATGGTGTAAAACAAAAATTGTTTAAAATAGGAAAAAGTTTTAAAAATCAAAAAGGTGTAAAAAAAATAATTTGCAAGGACAAAAATGTGTAAAAGAAAAATAGAAAAATTGAAGAGCCACATATATAACTAGCATGAATGGCCATCTCCCCCACTATTGAATTGAAAGAAGGAAATCTGAAAACTTCAGCATGGTTGCCGATCCATTCAGGTATTTGTTGCATTGGCTTACTTGGGCTCATGGAAAGGCTTTATTTGTTGGATGTGGACTAATTGCTTTTTTTTTTGGCTTTCAAATTTGTATATGATCATGGCCCTAGAAGGAAATGTTTCATCAATTATATAAGGCCCCTTCCAAAATGTTTGGAATTTGGCTTTTTGAGGTGTGTGTGTGGGATTTCAATAGAGAACCTTATTTCTTGGTTGAAATTTTACTTTCCATATTCTAAGATCTTGACATTGTTTGTTAAATGCCTTATGTACTTCATTCAGGGATAGGGCTACCAATTGATTTTTGTCTAGCACATTTAGGTTGATCAGTCTTTCTTTTTGTGCTAGACTTAGGTCAAGATTCAAGTCACGGGTTGTTAAGAGTGTACAGAGCTTAGATTGAATTGGGAGCATTGGAAGTTTTCCATACACTAACTCAGAGGAAGAGTAGCTAATAGGGAGTTTCCATGTTGAGCAGTAGGCCCAAAGGGTATTGTTAAGTTTTGTGCTCTAGTCTCTTCTATATTTGCTAATCATTCTTGTTAGAATCTTTATGATCTCCTTGTTAGTCACCTCTGCTTGACCATTGGCTTGGGAATGATAGGGTGTTGTTAATTTATGTTCAACCCCAAGTGTTGCATGAGTTTTCGAAAAGTGGCACCTATAAAATGGGTTTATTTGTCAGAAATCAATGCACATGGCACCTCAAACCTGTTCACAACATTTTATTGTACAAATCAAATAGTAGTGGATGATAGATAGTTAGTGACGGTTGATACTTCTATCCGTTTGGTATAGTAATCAATGATGATGATTATATATGCCTTCCCATTAGACATGGGTGTGACGGGGCCCATGAAATCTATGCTCCATATATTAAATGGTTCTAATGGTTGAATCCATTGTTGAGGATCCTCCATACGTGTGGTCATCCCACCATCTCATTGACAGTGCATATAGGATTGAACAAATTGATGGGCATCTTTAAAGATTTTGTCCCAATAGTATCCTACCATTAGGATTTTTATGGTCATGCATCTCCTAGCATAGTGGCCCCCATAAGGGACCTCATGAGCATCCTAGAGAATGTGTAATTGATTTGTATTAGGTACACACTAGTGAATCAAGCCATCAACACACACCTTGTAAAGGTGTTCATTGATTTCCATGAAGTGCTTAGCTCGATGAAGAAATTGTTGTTTCTTCTTGTGGTCCAGATCTTATGGCATCTCTTGTGTGAGAAGATAAGTGAGGATGCCATCATACTATTTTGGTTCTATGGGCATGTGTTCATTTATTGCACTAGCAAAGAGGAGTTCATTAGGAAATAAATCAAATAATGGACTTTCCTTCTCTTTATTATCCCATCACAATCGAGACAAGTGATTAGTGACCACATTCTAAGTTACCTTCAATCTACCATTGTGAGATCAAATTTCTACAAGATCACCAGCCATTGTATGATGCAGGGGCTCACCGTTGGCTTGTTCATGAGGAAGTGGATGACACTGTGATTAGTATGCATAAACACTTTATATCCAAGCACATAGTACCTAAACTTTTTCAAAGAAAAAACCATTAACATGAGTTCTTTTTCTGTGGTGGTGTAATTTAGTTATGCATTCACAATGCTTCAACTTGTGCAGTGGATGTACTATGGATGTTTATTATTGTCTAACTATGTAAGCATGGCTCCCAAGGCATAATTAGATGTATCTATCATGATATGAAATGGTTTAGAGTAGTCAGGTGCTCGTAGAATTGGAGTCTCTACAAGGTTCTACTTGAGGCTTTAGAATTCATTTTCACATTCCTTGTTTTAGATGAAGAGAGCATCTTTCTTTGTTAACTCAACCAATGGTTTTGCAATCTTAGAGAAATTCTTAATGAATTATCAGTAGTAATTGGTATATCCAAGGAATGACCAAACATCTTTGACAATTTCTACTTGAGTGATTCCCTGGATGACCCTTATCTTTTTGGGGTCTACCTTGGTCCCTTCCTAGAAAATTCAATGCCCCAATACAATGCCTTCTTGGACCATTAAATGACTCTTTTTCCAATTGTGCTATAGATTTGTTTTCACACATATTTTTAGTACTTACTCAAGGTGGTCCAAGATTTACTCAAATGTAGCACCATAAGTGAAGAAGTCATCCATGAAGACTTCCACTCTACTTCCTATTTGCTGCTAAAAGATGTTTAAGGCTAGATGTTGGAAAGTAGCAGGAGCATTGCATAGATCAAAAGGCATCTTGCAATATGCAAAGGTCAATGAGGAATTTTTGAATGTTGTGTTGACCTAATTTTTTGGTGCAATTTGGATTTGGTTATAAGCATTATAATTATCCAGAAAATTTCAATAGTAATGCCCAAATATGGTGTCCAACACCTGATTAATGAATGGTAACAAAAAATGATTTTTAAATGTTACCACCTCTCTTTGGCACTATCATGAGTGGTTTGACAAATTTTCTATCCACAATGGGGTAGATGAACCCTACTCTAAGGAGCTGCTCAATCTCCTCTTTGATAATTTTCTTCAATTTAGTGGTTGCCTCCTTGGCTTCATGGACAGATTAGTGTAAATGCAGTGTTGGCATGATTAATTCCATTAAGTTTAGGATATGACCAAGCAAAGGCTATTGGCCATTTTTTTGACCACTTTCAACGATTTTAATTTCTATTCAGGAGCAAGTTTGGCATTGATTATGATCGACTTTCCATTTTTCAAGAATGCATATTCTAGGTTGGTGGGTAGAGTTTTCAACTCTAGGGGCTCTTGTTTGAAATTCTCAAGGATCTCCAACTCTCCCCATTTAGTATTAGCATTTTCATCATAAGAGAGTTGGTGATGAACTTGCTCTAGTTCATTCATGCCTATAACATAGGCACATGTCAAGCTCTTAGTAGGTTCCATGCACATTGTGCTGTTATTAGGATTAGCGGTTAGCCATTGGGTGCACTCTTATTTTATGGCTACTATGTGCAAACACCTTTCAATATCTAATTATTATGCACACTACTTGCATGAAGAAATAAATGCTTGTTTCACGAATTAAAGTTTTGGTAGGCAATTGCACCCTGTATTGCTGTATGCAATGCATGAACTCGTCTCTTCTAGATCTTTCTAAATGTATTTTCTTTAGATACCTATAGGGAAAGATCTATGATGTCCATTCTTGCATCAATAGTTCTTAGCCATGCCCTTTCTATAATGATTGGAAAGTCCCCCTTACACTTCTCAACCTTGATTACTAGGAAATCGATAGGATAAGATCATCCATAGATAGTGGTCACAATGTCTTCAACTAGTCCCAATGGAACCGTGATGGATTGGTCTATCAATTTCAATCTTATATTACTCTTCTTGAGAGGTGGTAGGTTCCATGCAATATACATCTTATGAGAAATCAAGTTCACACTAGAACTTGAAACAAGAAGAGCTTTACATGGTTCATTTCCACTGATCTGTAAATAGATAAGGGGACTCTAGGATTAGCTAATTTCCTAGGTAGATTGCCAACTTGGATCCAATTAGATATGACATGGGTGAGCATAATAGTATGGATTTTGGATGATAATTAGTTTGAAGGGGACCTGATGAAATGGTTTGTAAAGGATGAGGCAAGAGCAAGGTGACCAACTGCTTGAGGCTGTGAGGGCTTAGTAGGGATGTTGGGTCAAAAGAATGGTCATTTACAAGCATGAGGTTTCAAGCCCCTTGGTTGATGAACCAATTGCAAATTGACAGCCTTGGTAGTGTTACATTATTGTGGTTGGGCTGGAAGTTCACCTTGCATGGATGGAGCAGGTAGTACTTGCATTAAGGATGGAGAAAAAGATGCAAAATAAGAGCAGCATAAGGATAGAATGTGGCATCCCTTCTAAAATGTGGAGAATGAGCTCTGTAGTATTCAGGAAGGTAGTAGTGATGTTGGAAAGGAGAAACGTGATTGGAAGAGTCACATCGAGACAAGGGTTGCTAAATGTAATACCCATATGGATTTTGTTGTCTATAAGGGCACTACTACCTTAGTAGTGGCATCTTCCATGACTATGGTTGGTGCCACTATTGATATTTCTTGTACGGTTGTAGTGGAGTTCCACTTGGATAATATTTTGCTTGTTAATGGAACTACTTGGGATTGCCTTGAGGATGTGGTAATCTCCTAGGTGTTTGCCTTTTTGCTAGTTATGGATTTAGAGCATACATCCTAGAATTTTGTAAGTATGACATGATAGGGCAATATCTCTTAGGATGTTCGTATTGGTAGATGTCACATCCACCATCATCATTTGATTTATTTTTGGCAACTTCATCTACTACAACAATCTTGCCCTTACCCCTTTGGTAGGCATGTTTAGCCTTTTTTTTGCCTCGTGTGGTTACAATCACTACTCTGCTCTCGTGATTCTTTGGTGGTTTTTAGAGTAGTTTGGAAATTTTCATCCAACAAATCCCACATTTTATCCACCTTAGCCAAAATTTTAGACATAGATTTTTGAATTTGTAAGGTCTTTCTATTCACCACTTCATCAAGTGGTGATTTTTTCTCACTATCACAAAATCGAACCTCCCTCTTTTTGATGAAAGAATCCTTATTGTATTCCTCTACACTTTCTTGTTTCCTCAACTCTTCTTATTCTTTTGCTACTTGCTTAATTAGCCTTTGGATCTTATGGGGTCTGAGTTCAGATAGTCTCCCTTAGGCATAAGCCCCAAGAGTTCTCCTCATTTCCGATCTAAGTCCATCTATGATATGACAAAGTTGTTCCCATGGAGAATAATCATGGCCAGGGCATCAGTGTATGAGAGAATAGTATCTACCATTTTTAACCTATTTAACTTAATTAATTAACTAATCACTTGAATTCTAGTTTATCTTAATTAATTTCATAATTAATAAAAATAGTAAATGCATAAATAAATCATTAATCTATTCCAAGTGTTGTAAGGTTTGATCAAAAGGCTCATCTTTATTGCGATCCTCACTGGTGTGTTTAGGTACAATAGTGCTTGAATAAAGATCCATATAGTTTTTGACTCTTACTATGGGCACTTAGAGAAATTTTCTAACTCTCAAATGATAAAATTGCAAGAGCTCTACTACAACTATCACTTAACTCCCCATAAACATGGTTGGTGAGTGCATATTTATAAACTTTATTATGGACCTACATTGACAGGGCCTCATAGACATAGTAAATGCTATGTTGACGTGGTCCTGTCGATGGGGAAACACCATGTAGATGGGACCATGTCAATGAAGGCCTGTCGATGCGACATAATGATGGTTCATCACTAGGATGAACTATGGATGAATTAGTGCAAAGCTTGCCATGTATGGACAGTTGCCCTTATATTTTTGAACATTCTAAGTTTGGATGCTTAATTAACAATAATAAAATGGTTTCCTGGAAGAAATTAACAAATTATTGATATTTATAATGTTAATTTAATAGGAACCATGGCCACATCAGAAGGAGTATTTATTAATTGTATAAATAATGACTTAATGGGAGTGGCAACCTTAATCATTATTTTAGTGTATTTATTTAATTTAATGGGCTGGCAAAACATAATAAAGGATTCATTGATGATTTAATATCTTATTATATTTTCAATCCTTTACTTTATCTAGGATACCAAGTAAATAATTCGCATGGGTTAAAACCTATAGGATTTTTAATTTTCATGACATTAAAATTTATTAATCATTACTAATGTTGATGGATAATAATAATTCTCTTATAACAATAAATAATTTAAAGGTTGTATGATTCATCTCATTAAAATCACCCCTATGTATCATGTAATTTGTTTTAAGTAATGGATTCAAATTGTGAAACTATATCCTAGTGATTAAACAAATAAGTTATGGCCCTGTGCCTAGCATGGACAATTTTGGCATCAACACTTAGCCCCCAAACTAGAAATTGGATGCAAATGCAAGGATAACCAAACTATAAATTTTTTTAAAATGGGGAAGCAGAAGATAAAGGATGGAAAAGATCATCAAACACAAACAAATTGAAATTTGAAAGCAAGCTATATTAATCTAAACATGATTAAAATAACCATATAATCAAGAGAGTACTAAAATTGGGCCACCCTTGCTACACCATCTTATTTGATCAAGATCTAAACATATACTCTTTATAAATCATAACTTTAACTAGACACACACACACACACACACATGTAAAATTAAAATATATAATTAAGGTCTTATTCTCAATCTTCTCACAAGGTAAAAGTAAACGGTATGTGGACTACTTTGAGCACAGCACTTATTCTAAACTTTATGAAGAGGACATGCTTCTTTTCACTCATAGCTAGCCACAACTTTCATATATTTTCTTAGTTTCTTTCTTTTTCTTTCCTTTATTTTTTTAATTATGGAGAAATAGGTTTAAAAAGGAGATGGAGGCTAGGGTGAGGATTGTTGTTAGACCCCATCACATTTAATAACTTATTACACTACCAATGAACATGGTCCCCATTTCTTTTCTTTTTTTTCTTGATGAAACTTTGCTCATGGTGCACTTCAACCCTTGTGCATTTACCTTTTTAATTATAATCTAGATGGCATCATAGTAGGTCTGCTGGGTGGCTAAGGGTTCTTAAGTGAAGAGGAACACACATCACCTTGTTTCTCACAGGATAGCCATGGATTATCACACTTGAGGGCTAGGTTTTTTGAGAAGAAAAATGGAATTTCTATGGTCACCTAGTGATTGTGGCTAACCATTCTTCAACTTTACATGTCCTACATTCACATAACCATGATAATAACATGACAAGTTAGCATAAATCCCATCCTCTATAATCCAACATAACTAATAAAACTGAAACCTTTAAATAGATTGGGAAGGATCATAGAATACTTAAAGCATATCATATAAGATGATTTTATATAATAGTAATATGATATAACATGAATATTATACTTGTGTTATTTTCAAATGGTGTTATGATGACCCAATGCCTGGTGATGAGTGACGAGGTACCCCTACGCCCAACCATATGAATATGAGAGTTCACACGCGATCTGGTCGAACTCCAAGGATTAAGTGCTTATGCACCTATGTAGGAAAAAGATGAGATATGCAGTTGTTGTCTTCCCAAACTTACTTGTAAGGCACAATTGTATGGTTAAGTAAACTTGAGGTGTATGATTTTTATGTTTTTCTTTTATATTTTCTATCCTAGTCTCCTAAGTGTATGCAATGAAAAGATTTAATTAACTAATGGGTTTTGTAACTCTAATGTGAATCAAATCCTAACACCAGCATCCATTCCCACTATCTGGAAGGGAAAAATTGCAAGAGTTTGGCTAAGGGACTAAAAAACTAATGCCCAAGACCAAGCGCCCCTATCTCCTATTTATAGCTAACGAGATAGGTTCTGACAATGTGTGTCTGATATTGGTTGGCCCATTTGATATTACGTATTTGATATCGAGGGTTCGATATCGAGATGCTTACTTGGTGACTCATCATACTCCCACGACTGAATGAAAACTCATCCTCAAGTTCTTTACAAAATATTGGGAAGGTATGGAATGACAGACTCAAAGTGCCTAGCGAACAGATCGACAAACGTATTACAGCATTGGTGTTCATAACCATTGTGGTGAACACTATACATAGATGACATCTAGACCCTTATTTGATAGCTTGAAGAGAGAGAGAGAAAAGAAAATGAGGCATGTTGCTACCGATGTCAAAAATGTGCACACCATTGTTTGTCCATGACCACATGACTAAGCGTGTTTTTTGCATTAATGCTCTAGCTCTAGTTCATCCTAAGTGATCCCTCCTATCCTAGTCCATTGTTCATGTGATCACCATCTACACAGACAATCATGAATTAGCAATGATAGATAAGATATAATGCAATTGATACCTTGCCTTGATATGAAGCACATTGGCTAGGTTGTGGGTATGGCAGATACTAGGTTAGAGGTTTGTAAGTAATAACTACCCAAGGTGTAGGGGTGAGATAAGTAATGGAATGGAAAAATTTGCAATAGGCCCCCACAACAAAGAGCGAACCTCTGGTAACAATGGGATGGAAAATGAAAGAAAAAGAAATGTAAGAGGAATAACAACAGTGAAGCCAATAAATAAAAAATGGATGTCATGGGTGGGTTGAAATGAAAAATAGTTGATTGCAATAAATGTCTAAGGGAAAAGAACTTAACAATTGCACCAAAAAGGAATGCCAGTGGATCCTCCCTAAAGCAGGCTCATGCCCTTTATGCCCTAACAAACCCACAAACCAAAGAGTCTATAGGCTCTAGGAATGACATATGGAGGCAATAATTAAGAATTCACCCAGAATAATTTACCAAAGAATAACAATGCTCCAACCATATAGACTAATCATAAAATCATCAATGAGTTAGAATATGAGAAGCAATATAGAAAGAGAAGAGAGAATGGAATGGAATCCTAAAATCAAGGTTGTGTAAAGTCCCTTATGTATTATGTGGTTAAGGTGACTTAATAAAATTTAACCCAAATCTAGATTAAAACTAACCACATCTAGTGACCTCACATCAACACACTTGACCAACCCATCCTCCTAAAGCAACAAGAATGCTTTCGCAAAGAAACCACCATTCCAAAAAGAGAAGAATAGAGAAGTAAGAAGTGAGAAAGGGCCTTAGTTAAAGGAAACCTTAAGGCATGGTTAACATATCTTCCAATGCCATAACCAATGCTTGTAGCCCATATTCCTTTATTATGTCTAAGGGGTGTGCTTTGAATTTCCACCAGTTTTTTTTTTTTTTTTTTTTTGTGAGAACCACATCATGCAAAGACTTATTTGATTCATTTAACTTCCTAATATTAGTTGACAATGGAATGTTAAAAAACCAATGAAAAACATCAAAGTACCTAAGAGAATAGCCAGCACAAATGCATCAAATCCCCTTGAGGTCACACCCTTTTCAATCCATTTGAATCTTTCCTTGGTTTGAAGAATACCAAGCCACTAGTTCATTAATAGGTTTGCTTAGAAAAAGGAACAGTACATTTCCAAAACAAAGGGAGATCATAGAGTTGAATGGATGAATAGATGACATGGACTCATTGCCTATTTTATCAAAAGAAACCATATCTTAGCATCAACATTAAAATTCAAAGATAGAAACCATATCTTAGCATCAACATTAAAATTCAAAGATAAAAACCAAACATTAGCAATCAACACTATGATAGTACAACCCACCATCATAAGCACTTATTATGTGACAAGTGAGAATAAATCAAACAAAAGGTACACAGAAAGAAATAGTAAAAATGTTAATGATGATGCAAGAAAAAAATGTGTAAAATAAAAAATACAAAAGAAACTAAGGGCTTAGAATAATTAGCATTAGTGGCCATCTCCCCAATGACTGAGTTGGAAGGAGGAGACCCAAAATAATAAGCAGGGTTGTCCATCAATAGAGGTAGTATTAGTACTAGCCATTTTGGGCTCATGGAAAGGTTTCATGACCCTTGAAGGGAAATTTTCATGAATGATATAAGGTCTTTTCCACAATGTTTGAAATTTAGTTCATTGTGGCACAAGTGCAGGATTCCAATAAAGAACCCTATCTCCTAGTTGGTATTTCACTTTCCTAATTCTTAGGTCATGACGTTGCTTGTTGAAGACCTTGTGCAATTCATTGGATGATAGGGTAGCTAATCATTTTTCATCTAACAAGTTAAGATTCATTAACCATTCTTTCTACACTAAACTGAGGTCAAGGTTAAGGTCACATGTTGTAGATAGTGTATGGAGCTTAACTTGGATAGGAAGTGTTGGAAGTTTACCATACACTAACTCATAAGAAGAGTAGCCTATAGGGAGTTTCCATGTGGAACAGTAAGCCCAAAGAGCATTATTCAATTTGGTACACTAGTCTTGCTTATATTTGCTAATGGTTCATGTCAAGATTTTTGTGATTTCCTATTGGTGACTTTGGCTTGACCATTCTCTTGAGGATGATATGGTGTAGTCAGTTTATGCTCAACTCCTAAGTGTTACATCAACTTCTGAAAATTTGCACCTGTAAAATGTGTACCATTATCATAATTAAGTGCATGAGGCACACCAAACTTGTTTATGATTTTTTTGTTGAACAAATCGTGTAGTGGTAGATGATGTATAGTCAATAACAGTGGCTACTTCTACCCATTGTGTGAAATAGTCAACAATAACAAAAATGTATACTTTTCCATTAGACATTGGTGTAATAGGCCCCATAAAATTAATACCCCATATATCGAAGGGTTCTAAGGGTTGAATCCATTATTGTGGACCCTCCATTCTAGTAGTCATTCCCCCATCACATTGGTAGTGCTTACAAGATTGGAAAAAATGATGGGCATCCCTAAATAATGTAGGCCAATAATATCCTGCAAGCAAGATTTTAATGGTTGTTTGTCTCCCAGCATAATGACCACCACAAGGGCCCTCATGAGCATCTTGGAGAACTTGCAATTGATCTATGTCGAAAACACATCATCATCAGACCAAGCCATCGGAACACACCTTGTAAAGGTGTTCGTTGATTTCCATGAAATGTTTAACTCAGTGGAGAAACTGTTATTTATTTCTAACGTCCAACCCTTATGGTGTTTCTTGTGTGAGAAGATAAGTAAGAATGCTACTGTACTAATTTGTATCTATGGGTGATTGATTATTTATTACACCTGCAAAGAGGAGTTCATCAGGGAAGCGATTAGAAATTGGGTATTCATCCTTTTTGTTGTCCTATCACAACTGGGATAAATGATGGGTAGTAATATTCTTGGTGCCTTTACGATTAACCATCATAAGATCGAACTCTTACAAGATCATGAGCCATCTTATGATGTGAGTGCTCACTGTTGGTTTATTCATAAGGAACCCAATCACACTATGATCCATGTGTACAAATACCTTATAGCCTAATACATAGTGCCTAAATTTTTCTAGTGCAAACACCACAACCATTAACTCTTTTTTTGTTGTGGTATAGTTGAGTTGTGCACTAGCAATACTTCGACTTGCACAGTGAATGTAATAGGGATGTTTTTGGTCATCTAACTATGTAAGTATAGCTCCTAAAGCAAAATTGAACACGCCAGTTATTATATGGAATAGTCTGAACCAATCAAGGGCTTGTAGAATGGGTGTTTCTATGAGCTTCTACTTCAAGGTCTGGAAAGCTAACTCACATTCCTTGGCCCATTCAAAGGATATGTATTTTTTCGTTAATTTCACCAACGATTTTGCAATCTTTGAAAAGTTCTTGATGAAACATCAATAAGAGCTAGTATGTCCAAGGAATGATCAGACATCTTTTATAGTTTCAGGTTGATGAGTGATTCCTTGGATGACTTTAATTTTTTCAGGATCTACCTCCATCCTTATTTCTAAAATTTTATGCCCTAATATAGTGCCCTCTTGGACCATTAAGTGGATTTTTTTCCAATTGAGCCTTAGTTTGGTTTCAACACATCATTTCAGTACTTGCTCTAATCGGTCCAATGCTTGTTCAAAGTCTGCTTCGTAGGTGGAGAAATCGTCCATAAAAACCTTCACACCATTCCTTATTTTCTACTAAAATATACTAAGAACCAAACATTGAAATGTTGCTGGAGCATTGCACAAGCCAAATGACATATGCCTATATGCAAATGTTCCCCAAGGACTTGTGAATGTAGTTTTGGCTTGGTCTTCTAGTGCTATTTGGATTTGATTGTACCCACTGTAACCATCCAAAAAACTATAATAACAATTCCCTACAATGGTATCTAATACTTGGTCAATGAATGGAAATGAGAAATGATCTTTAAATGTTGTTATGTTTAATAGCCTAAATTCTATACACACCCTCCAATTTCCATATTTTTTAGGCACAAGGACTAATGGACTAACCCATTCACTATTAGCAATGGGATAGATGAACCCAACCTTTAGAAGTTTTTCAATTTCTTCCTTAACTACTTGTTTAAGCTTTGGGTTCAGTCATCTTTATGGTTGTCATCTAGGCTTTACAGAGGGGTTAGTGTAAATTCTATGTTGGCATATCCTAGGATCTATTCTAGTTAATTCGGGATATGACCAAGCAACGGCTTTTGACCATTTGGTTACCATCTTTAGCAATCTTTCTTTTTGTTGAGTGAGCTTAGCATTAATAATCACTGATTTTCCATTCTTGAGAAATGCATACTCCATATCGGTGGGCAACGTTTTTAATTCAAGGGGCTCTTGCTTAAACTCATCAGGGATTTCTAACTTCCCCCAGTTGATATTTTCAGTGTTAGTACTTGGAAGTTGGTGATAGAATTGCTCTAATGCTTCTATGCTATCAATATAGGCACAAGTCAAGCTCTCAGTTCGTTCCATGCATCAAGTTGAACTGCTATCTAGGCTAGCTATTAGCCATTGGGTGCCTTCCTATCTTGTGGCTACTACATATAGGCATCTTTATATGTCAATTACTTGTGCATACTGGTTGCATGTAGGCAATGTTAAGCATTGTACAAACCATAACTTCTGCATGCAGTTGCACCCTGTGTCATTGTATGTGATGCATGGAACTTTCTTCTCCTCAATCTTTTCAAACATGTTTTCTTTTGATATCTTTAGGGAAAGATGATGTATTCCTAGGCACGCATCAATCATACTTAGCCATGCTCTTTCCATTATGATTAGGAAGTTCCCCTTATAGTTGTTGACTTGTATCACTAGGAAATCAGCTGGATATGACCACCCACAAATAGTGGTGATAATGTTTTCCACTAGTCCCAATGGAGCAGTGATGGACTGGTTAACCAACTCTATACAGATGTTACTCTTCTTTAGCGGAGGCAAGTTCTAGGCTTTATACATTTCCTAAGAGATTAAATTAACACCAAAACCTGAATCCAAAAGAGCTTTGCAAGTATCATTTCCAACAATTTGCAAATAAATAAGAGGAGTTTTAGGCAGAAAATTTCCTAGGAAGATGGCCAGCTTTAATCCAATCAGTGATGGCATGGGTTAACATAATAGTGTGCATTGAGTGTGATTTTTGGTTCGAAGGAAGCTTCGAAGATTCAAACGATGATAAGGCATTTGGATAATTAGCTGCTTGCAATTATAAGGACTTGGTTGGGTTGTTGGTTCTAAAAAAAGGTCTTTTCTTTGATAGATTGTTTGAACTAGCAATAGGTTGAAGATTGATAGCCCTTGTAGCATTATGGTGCTATGACTGGGTAGAAAGCTCACCCTGCATAGTTGGAGCAGGTGGTAATGGAGCCAAGGGTGGAAGAGATGCAAATAGATGAGAAGGATAGTACATATGTGGAGCATCACTTCGAGAAGAAGAAGTTCTATAGTACTCAGGGGTCTAGTAGTCAGGTTGAAGAGCAATGTGGCTAGGAGAGTCATGTGGAGAGATCGGCAACTAAACATAATACCCGTATGGGTTAGGTTGATGGTAAGGGTACTGTTGACGTGGTGGTGGCATTCCCCATGATTGTGGTTGTTGTCACTATTGATACTATTCATTCGGTTGTGGTGGAGCTCCACTTGAATAATATGTCAAGGGTTGGTGGAACTGCCTTCGGTTACCTTGAGGATAAGGTAACCTTCTGGGTGTTTGTTGTCTGTTTAATCGTGGGTTTAGTGCATACACCCCAGACTCTTGCAGATGTGACACCATTGGGAAGCATCCCTTAGGATGGTCATATTAGCAAATCTCACATCCACCATCATCGTCCATGTCCGAATCCACAACCTCTTCAATGACAACAACCTTGCCCTTACCCTTGTTACGTGCATACTCAGCTTCTCTCTTTTTCCTTCTCTCTTGATCACTACTTTGTTCTCTAAACTCCTCTACTACTTTTAGGATAGTTTGAAATTTGTCATTTGGGGAGTTCCACATTTGATCCACCTTTGCCAATAATGGGCAAAATCTTTCGATTCATCATCTCTTCAAGTGGTGACTCTTCTTCATCTTCGCAAAATCTAATTTCCTTCTTTTGAAGGTAATGATCTCTGTTGTACTCCTTTGCACTTTCTCTTTTCCTCAACTCACCTTCCTCCTTAGAAACTTGCTCCAAAAATCTTTGTATTTGATGGGCTTTGAGCTTGGTTAGCCTTCCTTGGGCATAAGTCCTAAGGGTTCTTCATGTTTCATACCTAAGCCCATCTAAGAGTAACCATGACCAAGACAACAATGTAACAATGTATAATATTGGTCCATGGAAGAATCTAAGGACTCATGTCCTCCTTGTTTCCATCTTTGGATTTTCTTACATAGGTTGAACACTCACAAGTATGTTTGGTACTTATCATTGAATAGCTCCAACATGGTACTCCATCGACGAATGGATTTTAGTTCTAAGAATCGATACCAGCTTTCTGCTTCCTTAATCAATGTCTGTGAAAACAACTTTAGCTTTTGCCATTGATTTTCTATATTTTGCAAGGAACATGCATCATGGAATTCTTGCAAATGGTTTTGAGGATTAGCATTGTATTCCCCTTCAAATCGCGGGATGTTATTCATGCATAGTCTTTTGATCCTACTATCTTTCTAGTGCCTTGTTGGGATCCTAACAACCTCTGTTATATCTAACATACTTTGGGTGGCAAGTAGGAGTTCATTGTGGCCATGTTGTTTATGGGGTCTATGATGCCTATGGTGTTCCCTACTCTCCCTTCTTTCATGATGTGTCTCTCTGGAATGCCCTTGTCTCCTTTCTCTACTATTTTGTCGATGATTTCTATTTCACTTACCATTGTCCTCATGGTCTTTCCCTTTACGATTGTGTTCAGATCTCGAAGGAAAGGGGGAAGAAGATGATGAAGGTGAAGAGGAAGGAGCACTGGCATCATGACAGTGCCTATCATCTTCTTTTTGATGGTCACGGCCTTGGTCGCGGTTATAATCAGAATGTCTTTCATTTTCATGTGTTTGTGTTCCTTTTCCAGACCCTTTATGTCCGTTAGTACAAGAACCTAGATTATGAATAGTTGAGTGAAGATTCTAGTACCCAGCTCCTTGATTGAAGTCAATGAGAGGAACATTGCTTTGTGGAAAACCTCCCAAGATAGGTTCACCACTGTCATTTTCACTTAGGAAATATGGGACATCTTAAGACCACTTCCCCTTCATATGGATTCGTAATGTCTCTCCTATAATAGATCCCTCTGGCATTATGCCTATGTGGATTTATAATCTCTCGAATCTTGCTCATGCACAATGTAATCTAACTCTAAGTGCTGCATACCAATTCGTGTGAGAACACAAAGAAGCATGCTTGAAATTGAGCAATCGGGAGGTAGCACTATGTTACCTTCTAAATCACACCATTACAGTTGTTCATCCTAGTGAAGGATAAAGGTAAATTCTGGTATATACTCATTAAGATGAGCGTATACCATGTGAAACTATTGGGCACTAGTGGATCATCATGTGCACCTCGCCTCCAATTATTCATGGTGTTGGACCTAATCGGTGAAGCACTCTCACAAGAAGAAAGAGATATGATTGATTATTTAGTGTGTGATAACCTTTTATGGTGACTGTAGGATAGTTAAATCCAAAGGTTCATTCCAATGATGGAAGTATTTCCTAAGTTCTAATCAGTGCACAAACAACAAAATCTCTGGCAACGGCACTAATGATGAGTGGTGAGGTACCCCTACACCCAACCATATGAATATGAGCATTCAAGTAGGATCTACTCAAACTCTAAGGATATGTGCCTATGCAAAACAAGGATGAGTTATGCAGTCATTGTCTTCCCAAGCTTACTTGTAAGGTACAATTGTATGATTAAGTAAACTTGAGATGTATGATTTTATGTTTTTCTTTTATATTTTCTATCCTAGTCTTTTAAGTGTGTGCAATGAAAACATTTAATTAAGTAATGGATTTTGTAACTCTAATGTGAATCAAATCCTAACACGAGCATCCATTCCCACTCTTCGGACACATCTTGAACCAATGTAACACTACGGGGATTACCAAATGCTAATCGTTATTGGGTTACCAAGTGTTCCATGTATGCTCAAAGTGGTTGTGCTGAGTGTGCTAATGCATTGGTACTTGATAATTAATAAATCTATGAAATAACATTAATTAACTATTAAAAGCATCAAATAACAGTAAATAACATGAAATGCAATAATTAAGCTATTCTGAATGTTGTAAGGTTTATGACAAAGTTCGTCTTTATTTCTGGACATAAGGTGTGCTCAAGTACAAAATACTCGAATAAAGATTCGTTCACTCTATGGCTCCTACTGTGGGTACTTAGAAATAATTCTAACTTTGGAAGGGAAAAACTACAAGAGTTTGGCTAAGGGACTAAAAAACTAATGCCCAAGACCAAGCATCCTTGTCTCCTATTTATAGCCAATGAGACAGGTTCTGACATCACGTGTTCGATATCGGTTGGCCCATTCAATATCGTGTATCTGATATCAAGGGTCTGATCTTGAGGTGCTTACTTGGTGACTCATCACCTGGTAACTCAAATGATCATAATGGTTACTAAAATCATATGAAAATCACAAATCAAAGCAAAACTAATAAGCTAAGAAAAAGATGATGGTAGATAAAACATGCATGAGAAAATGATCAAAATATAAAGAAAATATGTAAATGCAACTATATACAAATGAAATGCATGAAGAATGAGAAGAAAACATGCAAATAAGGATCTACCAAGTGTCCATGAGGGGCACTTGAGTAGAAATGCCTTAGATGAAATGTATTAAAATTTCTATTTAATTTGTATCTTTGCAAATCAGCAATTTTAGAAATATTGGGGCCAACAATATTTGTAACTTGATATGGTCCTGTCCAGATTGTACGAAATTTATTTTGAGTACTTGTTTGACTAGATGTTCTATCTCTTTTTAGGACTAGATCTCCTATTTTAAAGACTTTACCTACAAATTTCTTATCAAACCATCTTTTAGCAATTTATTGATGCTTAAGATTATGAAAATCAGTACATAATTATAATTCATTTTTTCACTTTCTATCAGGCACTAAATTTGATGTCCAACTTGAATGTTTCACAAGATAAATAATTTTAGATTCTAAAAGTTTATCAATTTCTTCTTTCATTAAAGTTTCAATCTTGGGTTTAAAAGGTGATGAGACACGACATGCATAGTGTCGCGATATCGCATCCCATGCGATATCGCGTACGCGATATCGCGGTCCGCCATCATATCTATAAATAAGAGGCGGTACTCCCTTCATTTCCCAATCCTAGCTAGAAGTAGCGAAGCTCTGGCAGTTTGAACACTCCAGAGTTAGATTAATTTCCCATGTGCCCGCAGTAGGAGTCCTAGAGTGAACGGCTCTTTATTCGAGCAGCTTGTAACCTGAACCCAAGTTGTGTACGGCAATAAAGACGAACTTGTTTGGATAAACCTTGCAGCACGTGGTTTCATTTATTGCTTTATTTCCTGCTTTCCTAGTGCGTTCAAGTACGACTTGATTACGAGCGTCTACGGACGTGTACGGCTAGTCAAGGAATCGGCTGCTTGACGCAATGCATGAGTACGACTCAATTACGAGCATTGGATGCTTGGTAACCCAGTAGCGTATTCCAGGATTCTGCGCTTGGTAACTCCCGGGTCTAATGTGTACGGCTAGTTGAGGAATCGGCTGCTCATTGCTAGGCTAGATCGTGTGATAAGTACGACTTAGTTACGAGCACCCACGGGTGTGTACGGCTGGCTAAGGAATCGGCTGCTTATCACACGTAGGCTAAATAGGTGCCTCAGTACGACCACTTCGAGCACTTGCGTTACGTGTGGCGATCCCAGTAACGATTAGCGTTTGGTAAGCTGCAGTTGCATAGTTCAGGGTGTGTCCGGTAAGTGGGAACGGATGCTGACGCTAGTTAATTTAGACTTAGACCTTAGTTAGAGTTAGCTTAGTTTCTCAACCCTTTCTCCTGGTAGCATAGAAGATAAGCCGAAAATACCAAAAAAATCACATACCTCAGACTTGCTTAACCATACACCGTGACACATACAAGCAAGCCTGGGAAGACAACGAACGATTAACCCCAAGTGTTTCTTGTGGCGTTAAGGCATTTAGTCTGCGGAGTTCGACCGGATCGCGCGTGTACGCTCGTATTCGTATGGTGGAGTGTAGGGGTACCTCGCCACTCATCATTGGCGCCGTTGCCGGGGACTAAGTGTTTTTTCGCCAATTTAACATAAGGGATATCACTCACATCGTTGTGAGCTTAAAACGAACCTTAGGGTTAATCAGTTAATAAAGAACAATAAATAACGGTGAAGTTGCACACCAATAAAAATGGCTTCTTCTCACGAAATCAACTCACCTAAGGACAATACAGGAGAAAGTCAGCATCATACACATAACCGCAATCAACCATGTCCTCAACAGGCTAAGGTCACATATACTCATCCCGATGAGTATGTGCCAGATTTTACCTTTGTTTTCCATCAAGATGAGCAACTGCGGTGGAGAGACATGCAAGGTAACATTGTGTTACCCCCAGATCGCTCTGCTTCCAACATGCTTTTCCGTGCCTTGGTACGGTATGGCATGCAAGAGCTGATTACTGAATACGTTGCGGATGATTACACTCTGAGGGATTATCGTCCCACAAAAGCCCAACGTATTCGGGATGCAAGGCAGGAGAGCCAACATTCACTACTGAAGGGCAAGGTTTCCCACGTCATTAGTGAAATAGGAGACGAGGAACCCCTCACAACGGGTTTCTTAGAAAATGATGTTCCTCCTCCTCACTCTGGTGAAGAGGTTAGGCATCAGGGCCTTAGATCAACGATACACATTCCAGGCTCTGATCCCCGTGAGCACAAGCTGTTCACGGCAGGAACAATCACTCACACTAATGACAGACATGCAGATCGTCACAACGATCGGGGCCGAAGCAGCCGAAGAGAAGGCAAGAAACATCACCATGGTGATGGATCCCCTTCTTCTTCCCCTTCATCACATCATTCACCCTCTCCTTCCACATCTGGGCGCAGCCACCATGAGCATAACGCGGAAAGTAAAGGTAGAAGAGATGAAATGCCTCGACAAGAAGGTCGAGAGGAGTTAGGACAAGGACAAGGACGTAGGGAGAATAGGGAACCACAACGTAGACATCACAGACGTCATGAAAGAGATGATCATGACGAACCCCTATTCGCAACCCGAAGTATGCTTGACATTAGAGAGGCAGTTAGGATTCCCACAAGGCATTTGAAAGACAGTAGGATCAAGCGTTTGGATATAAATAATATCCCACGTTTTGAAGGGGGATACAACGCTGATCCTCAACATCATTTACAGGCATTCCACGACGCCTGTGCCTTGCAGAACATAGACAATGAGTGGCAGAAACTCAAGTTGTTCCCAAGGACACTCACTAAAGAAGCGGAAAGCTGGTACCGGTCCTTAGAACCGGAAACCATCAGGAGGTGGAGTACGATGCTCGAATTGTTCAACAACAAATATCAAACGTACTCCAGAGTGTCTAACTTGCGTAAGCAGATCCAAGGCTGGAAACAAGGAGCTCATGAATCCTTGGATGCTGCCATGGCCCGTTACTACACATTGCTACATCGTTGCCCGGGCCATGGGTACGCTAAGCGGGATCAACTTCGCCACCTCGTGGATGGGCTACGAAATGAAACGAGAAGAACTCTTGGGACTTACGCCCAAGGGAGACTCTCCCAACTAAGAGCCCATGAAGTTGAAGTATTGTTGGAACAAGTAGCGCAAGAAGAGGGTGAGCTACGGAAAAGAGAAAGTGCGGAGGAATACAACCGTGATCCCTCCCTTCGTAAGAAGGGAGTGAAATTCTGTGATGAGGAGGATGAGTCACCACTCGAAGAGTTGGTGAACAGGAAAACTGTGCCGATCCAAAAGTTAACAACGGAGGTATCGGCTAAGGTAGACCAAATGTGGGATTCCTTAGACTCACGAATAGAAACAGTCCTGAAAATTGTAGAAGAGTCTAAGGATGAGCAAAGTAGTGATAAAAGCAAAAACATGCGGAGAAACTTTAACCCTGCACATAACAAGGGTAAGGGAAAAATCTCTAACTCCGATGAGGCTGAAAATTCTGATTCAGACAATGATGGTGGATGTGAGGTCTGCTACTATGACCATCCTAAGGGATGTTGTCCAATTATCTCACATCTGCAGGAGTCTGGGGTGTATGCATTAAATCCAAGACTTAATCAACGGCAAACACCCAGAAGGTTACCTTATCCACAAGGTAACCCGAGGCAGTTCCACCAACCCTTGACGTATTATCCAAGTGGAACACCTCCGCAGCCCATCGAACAACATCAGCAGTGGCAATACCCACAGTCATGGGGGATGCCACAGCCAACACATCGATACCCTTACCGGCAGCCTGATCCTTATGGTTATTATGTGCAGCAGCCAGTTTCTCCAGGTGACGCTATGAGTCACACTCCACGCCGTCACTACTACGCTCGGGAGTACTTCAGAAGGACTCCTTCTCCTCCGGGAGACATCCCACATTCCGTCCATCCTCTAACTCCACCCGCACCTTTTCCTCAAGTAGTTCCCATAACACCTCCTGCTCCAACAATGCAAGGGGAATTACCTACCCAACCGCAGCAACGTCACGCCGCGAGATCTGTAAATATTCAGAGTGTAAATATCCAACCGGACACTAGTTCTGGCGATAACTGTACAAAAAAGAGACCCTTTTTCAGAACTAGGAGCCCGGATAGGCTCTCGCAACAACAAGCGGACGGGTATATGTATAGGCCTCTAACTACTAACACTTCGGAGCACCCTTCAGTCCAAGGGAATGTAACGCATACGGTTATGCTAACACATACCGTAACTGACTGGATCAAGGTAGGCCACCTTCCCAGGAAACTAACTGATCCTGGGAGTCCCTTTATTCATTTGCAGATCGCTGGGAATGCACCACATCGAGCTCTTCTTGACTCAGGTTCCGGAGTCAACTTAATTTCGCGAAAGATGTATCACGCCTGGAACCTGCCCCAACTTAAGAAGAGCAACATCCAACTAGAGCTGGCAGACCAGTCCATCACTATTCCCTTGGGTTTGGTGGAGGACGTTATCACCACTGTGTGTGGTTGGTCCTACCCAGCGGATTTCCTAGTGATCGATGTTAACAACAACGAAGGGGACTTCCCAATTATAATGGGAAGGGCATGGCTAAGCACAGTAGATGCATGCCTTAGGATCCGTGATCTTTCCTTGGAAATCTCCAAGATAAACATATGTGGAAAGATCGAGAAGAGGATAGTTCCATGCATCACATACAGTGATTCATCGGGTGATGACACGGAGGAAATGTCTCCATGTCACAGGTGTGCCCAGGAAACTCTGCAACAAAGATGCCTGTATGTAGCAACCACACAAGAAGTAGTAGACACCCCGTGGTTGACAGCTTCTCATAAGAGCAAACAAATATGCATGGAACGAACTGAGGCAACTCATGCCAACAACCGTGGCATAGACACATTGGAACGTGAGCGTCGCCAACTTCCAACCCTGAATTTAAGATCATCAATTGGGAGAAGTTGGGCACTGCTTAGAAATTCAAATAGGCGCTCACTACTTCGGATCTCTCCCTCACAACTCAGTCATGGGGGAGATGGCCACCTATGCTAATCATATGGGGCCCTCAGTTCTTTTTCAGTTTTTGTTTTACACGTTTTTGTTTTACAACGTTTTTGTTTTTCACATTTTTGTTTTACAATTTCTTTAACTTTTCTAATTTTTGTTTTACAACTTTCTTTAACTTTTCTTGTTTTTGTTTTACAACATCGTTATATTTTTCTATCTTTTTGTGTGTGTGTGTGTGTGTGTCATCCATCATGTAAATTCGTCACCCAATAAGTGTTCGGGCCGATGGGATGAACTGTTTTTCATTAATTGCTAATGTTTGGTTTTTACCTTTAAGTTACATTGTTGATACTAAGGTATGTTCTTTTGATATGGCAGGCAATGAGATCACTTCATCCATCCATCCATCAAGTCTATGGTTTCCCTTGGCTTGGAAATGTACAGTTCCCTTCCAATAAGAACTTTAACGAACCAGTGACTGGGCATTTCTCAAACTAAGGAAGGACTCAAGGATTTGAAAAGGGTGTGACTTCAAGGGAACTTGGTGCTCTTGTGTTGGTCATTCACTTGGGTGCTTGGATGTTTTCTTCTTGGGTTTTCTTACCGTTCCGATGTAACCCAATAATCGGAAGCTGAGACAATAAAAATAAAGAAGTCTTTGCATGGTGTGGTCCCCACGCATAAAAACACAAAACAAAAAAAAAAGAAGACAAAATGATAAAAAAAACAATGGAAAAAAAAAAAAAAAAGTGAAAAAGCTAAAAAGCTAAAAGTGAGGATTCAAAGCACACCCCTTAGACGGAATAAATTTGGGCTGCAAGCACTGGTTATGGAACCAAAGTGTTCCCTCTAACTAAGGCCCTTCTCGCTTCCCATTCTCTCTGTTGTTTCGTCGGAATGGTGGTGGCTTCTCGAAGTTGCATCCTTGTTACCCAAGTGGATGATTTAACCAACTGCATTGATGCGAAGTCACTGGAAGTGGTTGGTTTGAGGCCAGAGTTGGAATGAGATTCGCCAAGTCACATTAATCATGAAACACACAAGGGGCTGTACACCACCTTGTTCTTGGGATTCCATTCCACTTCTCTTCTTCCCATCCTTCTCTCCATTGTTCACCTCATTGCCGGTTGTATCATTGTATATACTTTGGTTGATGCTTTGTTTTCTTTTTGGTAAATTCTTACGGTTAAGACTTTAACTCTTGTTCCAAAGGACATTCCCAGAGCCCACGGACTCTTTGAATGTGGGATTGTCAGGGCATTAAGGGCATGAGCCTGCTTTGGGGAGGACCCACTGACATTCCTATTTGGAACATTAGTTAACTTCTTTTCCTTAACGTTTTGCAATTAATTAACATTTTTGTTCATTTCCATCATGACATCCCTTTTATCGATGCCATAGTTGTCCCTTTTTACCTATCATTCCTATTCCTTTTCTCTCTCCATTCTAACGCTACCGGAGGTTCGCGATTAGTCATGGGGGTACGGGGCCTGATTTTTCGATTTTTATCCTAAGCCCCGGATTTTTTCGTTTTTCTTCCTAACCCCTATACCTTCGGTAGTCATCATCTACATTTTCCCAGATCCATATTAGCCATACCACAACTTAGCCAAGGAACCTAAACCGAAGCAAGGTATGATTTACTTAATGATTCAATTACCCTTGCTAATATATGATTGTGTTGTGGGTGCAGATGGCCATCATACAACAACGGAATGGATCTGGAGCAAACACTTGGAGTGGAGCAGCATTGAAGCAGCTATGCAAGGAGCAGAATTGATAATGCGCTTACGGATGGACAACGGAAGGCGCAATCTAGGCGTTGGCAGCAACAAGACTCTTCTCTCTTCTTCTCTTCTATTCTCTCTCCTCTTTTCTCTCAGCTGCCAAATGTGGCCTGATGTCATTGTAATAAGGTGTTCACCCTTGTTGTCATGAACACCAGTTGTGTCAAGTCTTGTAATAAGGAACCGTTCACATGTCATTCCATTAGTTCCATTTCCCCCCAATAATCCCATACCTACCTGATATCATTGTAAGGAACTCGAGGACGAGTTTTCATTCAGTCATGGGGGTACGATGAGACACGACATCCATAGTGTCGCGATATCGCGGTCTGCCGCCATATCTATAAATAAGAGGCAGCACTCCCTTTATTTCCCAATCCTGGCTAGAAGTAGCGAAGCTCTGGCAGTTTGAACACTCCAGAGTTAGATTAATTTCCCATGTGCCCGCAGTAGGAGTCCTAGAGTGAACGGCTCTTTATTCGAGCCACTTTGTAACCTGAACACAAGTTTTGTACAACAATAAATACGAACTTGATTGGATAAACCTTCAGTACATGGTTTTATTTATTGTTATTTATTGCTTTCCTAGTGCGCACGAGTACGACTTGATTACGAGCATCTACGGATGTGTACGGCTAATCAAGGAATCG